>LPNX010277425.1:118316-198553 GCA_001517045.1 Pseudotsuga menziesii
GTATTCATCATTATTCACACGCAGACTTTTCTTCTTGTACTTGTTTTCTTTACTATACCTCTTCTTTAGAAATTTCTCTTCATCTGCAGAACTATGCTCTTTCCTCATATGAGGGCATTTAGCAGCAAAGTGTCATGTTTTACCACAGTTAAAACATTTGAAAGGCAGTTTGCCTTTGTATCTTCCTGACCCCGTTTTCAGTCTTCTCACAAATTTTGTTTCTATTTCATCCACATCTGCCTCTGTACTCTTTTCAGCTTTAAAAGAGGCTTCTCTGGATGTGTTTTGGCCTTTACTAATCCTCATTTCATAGGCTGTCAAAATTCCTAGTAATTGGTCAAGAGATAACGTTTTAAGATCACTCATTTCTTCTATAGCTAAGACTTTAGGGTTGAATCTATCAGGCAGAGATCTCAGGATTTTATGAACAAGGAAGGTATCATCATCACTTATTTTTTCACCAAGAGCTCTGATAGCATTTACTAACTCATCAACTCTCAGGAAAAATTTACTAATACTTTCATCTTCATTCATTCTCGGTTGTTCAAATCTTAGCCTATGAGTCTGCAACTTGGCATCTTTAACTTTCTCATTTCCTTCATAGCTGCTAATAAGCTTATCCCACATTTCTTTGGCAGAATCAAGATGCATTACTTTTACAAATTCAGTTTCAGCAAGACCACTCAGAATAGCATTCATTGCTTTTGCATTGAAAGTAAACTCTAGCTTATCATCTTTGGATGCTAGCAAAACAGGCTTTGCATACCCAGTCTCTACTACTTCCCAAACATCAGCACCTAGGGACATTAAGTATGTTCTCATCCTAACCTTCCAGAAAGCAAAATTTTTACCATCAAACATGGGTGCTTTGTTTATTGATCCATCTTGACTAGCCATTTTAACTTTTCAGGATCTACCTTAACCAAAAGGAACGCTGCTCTGATACCAATTGTTACAGGTATAAACTAACTGAGAGGGGGGGGTGAATAAGTTAGTTAAGATTTGTTACAATGTACTTCTTTTAACTTAGAATCAATAAACTTTATGGCAGTCAATCTTTGCTATGAATTCAGAGTTATAAACATAAGAGCAGATAACATAAAACACGGCATTCAATCACAACATTTAATCACATATATGATACATAGATATTTCACGAGGAAACCTCTTCTTCTTATGATGTCAAAGGCTTCAATGGCTGTACATCACTTCTTATTTGAGCACCAACTCAAAGAGGCTGCAACCTCTAAATGCAAGCACCAACTTGCTGAGAGCATCAACTCTCACTGTGACCCAGCACCAACTGGGTGGGAGCACCAACTTCCAGTTTATCCCCGCACCAACTGAGTGAAGACACCAATCTTCAATCTCTACACAGACAGAGACATAAAGTCTCCCCTAGCACCTCCCTACCTCCCTTATTTGCTAGACTTTCTAATAGAATCAGAATGCAACAATACAGATATGTCTCTGCTTACCAAACCACTCTGCTCTGTTCAACATCGGCTCTCTGCTCCTCTATTCTGTTCAACTGTTTAGCACATTCTTCAGTTCCTCTGCTCTGCTCATTCAGTATCAGTTTACAGTACTGATCTCTTAATACTCTGCACACCATTACTCTCCTCAAAACAGCTCACAATCTATTCTGCTTGCTACAATATATATATCTAAATTTCAGTCGGTTCTCATTCTCTCCGTTCATTACAGAAACGGTTACGGACTCTTCATGTACCATCTAATTGCAAATGAGAAACCGTTCATAGATTTCTAACTGTCAAGACTCTCAACATCTCGAACGCTGATCTGTACAAAAACGATTCACATTCCACGAATACCATAGATTCTCAAGATCTCTAACTGAAAAACAACCCTTCGAATACCCAGCTTGCCTGACTCTCTGCATTCCACGAAAAGTCATACTCTAATTCTCTGATCCCATTGGCTCCTCATCGAACCAATACTGTGCTAGACTCTTCATGTTCCACTGCTTCCAGTTCAAAGAGTCCTGGGCTCGATTCTAAATATGGAGACTTCCTCTGCTCTTTCAGCCATCTGTGTTGTTCATCTCCTTCTGCGGTTTTGGTCATCAATTGCTTGAATGATAGACATCTCGTGATTCTTCAGAAAAAAAACTTTGTCCAATGCTGGAGTTGAGCCACTGCTTGTTTAAATTCATCGGAAGTTTATTTGCTTATACCCCCGCCGTTGCGGAAAGATAATCGGCTTTAGTCTCGGTATTCTTCTCCGATGTATTTGCCTTAGTCAGCTGATTGTTTAGTTTCACGTCGGAACCTTTTGTTCTTTCATTCTCCGTCGTTGCGGCTCCTCAACGAGCTAACCATCCGCCATATAAATTTCCTTTTGTAAATGTTGACCGCGGAACTCGCAGTCTGATGGTCTTCCGCCGTTGCGGCTGTGAATAAGACTATTCTTCCGTAGTCTTTTATTCTTCCGCTAGCCGATATGTTTGTTTGCCGCAGAGCCCGTAGTCTTTCCGTTTTCCGCCGTTGCGGATGAGAAAGTCACTAACCTTCCGCCGTTGCGGCTCCCAAAGCAACTAAGCGTCCGAAGTCCAAAGCGCTTCGACTGCCGATGCTTATAGTCGCGCGTGTCTTTAACCTTTCCTTTTTCGCCGTTGCGGATGGGAAAGTCATTCAGCTTCCGATGTAAATATCTTCCGACTTCCGATTAAGAGTTTTCCCGCCCGCTCAACAGAATTTGTGGATTAACCTTTCATTTTCTGCCGTTGCGGCTAGGAAAGTCATTCAGCTTCCGATGTAAATACCTTCCGACTTCCGATGCTTCTAGTCGTGCGTGTCTTTAACCTTTCCTTTTCCGTCGTTGCGGCTGGGAAAGTCATTCAGCTTCCGATGTAAATACCTTCCAACTTCCGATGCTTATAGTCGCGCGTGTCTTTAACCTTTCCTTTTCTGCCGTTGCGGCTGGGAAAGTCATTCAGCTTCCGATGTAAATATCTTCCGACTTCCGATTAAGAGTTTTCTCCATTGATACCTGCGTGCCTGCCTCTTTTTCAGTAGATTGCCACATCCATTTGACATCAGTTCCCCTTCTCTTTATAGCAGATTGCCATCAATGACAATACTTTAAGACTGAGCACTAGCTACCATCTACTAGTCCTGAACACACCACTCTGAACGATATTCCAACAAGTTAAGGAGAAATGAAAGGACAAGGTTGGTGCATCATATAGTTATTCTCTAAATTTGCAAAAAAACAAAATTGGGAATGACAGATTATGGAAGGATAGCTCTAATAAAACAACACAAATCGGTATGCTAACTATAACTTAATGCGTTCCATCCCCGTGTTATTTTCATAGGATAGCACATAAATGTATGCAATAACACTCAAAGGTGGTAGGTCAAACACATAAGTGAGAGAATACACACGGGTCAAATGCACAACTTAGAGTATATGCAGATATAAAATGCACCATAAGTAATATTATCATGTAGAGGGTATGCGCAAGTGCTAAAGCACAAAACCAACACAAAATTTTCCCCATTGGCAAGTTAGATAATGTGGAAGTAGACCTAGATAGTGTCAATACTCTTATCGATTTTGATATATGCATACCCCATGCTTTAAGTAGTTGATTGGTAATTTGATCATTATTTTCCCATTGATTTTAAGAAGGAGATCATGCATTTTGAGGTTGATTGTACCAGGGTAGTACAACCTCTTTGTCCTTAACAAGAGACATGATACACTTAGATTACTCTAGATTATGTGGAGAAGGAACCTTTAAATTATATTTAAAGTTTGACTACTGGGAAAAGATAAGACCACATTAGTTATAACCAATGGTTCAGTAAGTTGGAGTATCTATTCCTTTGACAACAATTAAGAAGAAGCCTTAAATGAATGGTATAACAAGAGACATGCAATCTCTTGTATATGATGTGATATAATGAAATCTGTTTGTTCGATTGGAATAAATTTGCATATACCACCTATTTATCATGATAGGGTCATGGATCTATAAGAAGTTTTGGGTTAAATGAACAACATAGTTGTCGAATAAAAGAGACTCCGTATTATGGATATGGCTATAGGAGGTACTCTTTCTAGATGGGGGGATAAGAACAAAGTAGACCTATATACTTGGGATGAAGTCTAGTATGTTATGAAGCATAGGTTTTTCCCTACCTGATTTTGAATGCCAAAAGTTGCTTTTCAATAAAGGTAAAGATAACATGGATATGGAGATATATGATGGTAGTATGGATTCTTATATTCATGTTGAGCACTATAATTAGAGGTGGCTAATGAAGGCTTGCAACCTCAACTTTGAGTTCATATATATTTCCATAATTTGGGGCACATTCATAAGGCCTGCTATATAGATGAGGAGAGGTGAAGTTAGACAAGGAGTTGGGATCTTCTAAGTTCTTCATACTCAATTATGTGAAAACTTTTATTTTGTGGGTAAGACCCAAGAAGTGAATACGATTTTGAAAATATTTAAGGAAAATTTGTTTATGACAGTTGTGAAACACACATTCTCCTACTGTTTGCTTCTATCATCAAGAAATGGATTCCTTTTGAGTTCTTTCCAGACAGTTGGACTTTCCTCGATATTGTGGGAAATTTTGTTGGAATGGAGAAGATGGATGATTTATAAGATTCAATACATTTCTCAGTCAAAGACTCTGAAGGTTGTATGGAAGTTAAGGAGAAAGAAAAGGATGAGGTATATCCTCTAAAGTTGCAAAAAATCAAACTTGGCAATGACAGTTTGATATCAATGACAGTTTATGGAAGGACTGTTCTAATCAAACAATACAAATCAGTATTCTAACAGTAACTTACTGCGTTCCATCCCCGTGATATTTTCATAGGATAGCACATAAATGTCCATAATAACACGCAGATAACGCTTAGAGTTAGTATGTCAAACACATAAGTGAGAGAATAATCACAGGTCAAATGCACAAGGAGCTGTCTAACTAGGGGACTTTTTAACTTTCAGGCTGTTTTTTACCAGAATCCGGTGAATTTAATCCATAAAATCTGTAATTTCTGTTGTTTGTTGGGCAATTTAAAGCCCAGAAATGAAATCAGGTGGCAGGAAAACCCCAACACCCACACTCTGTAAGATCTAGCAATGTTTTTGGGGTGTTTTGAAAATTCCATGAAGATTCATCACAAAAAACTGATAAAAACTAGCCAGAAATAGAGGTCAAAAAGTCCCCTGTTTAGACAATTCGAATGCACAAATTGGAGAATATAAGATATAAAATTCACCATAATTAATATCATCATGTAGAGGGTATGCACAAGTGTTAGATCACATTGGTTGATGGAATATCATATTCATGAAAAGGTGTGTACTTACTACCAAATAGAGGTTAAATGTTTTCAACCCATTGTGATGGGTTGTGCGTTATCTCCGTAATTTAATGAATCATTTTGACCTCTAACTGCCAATCAATTAATGTGGAAAACCATACCAACATTTTGGTAAATTCAAAAGAGAACGTTAAATTTCAAGTGGATAAGGGTAAAGCGAGTATTGTAGATAAGTGGTGAACTGTCAAAGTAGGTGATACCTTCTCTCAATTCCAGCCTTACCAAGAGGCAAGTGACCACTGAAATTATCTTCTAATTCCTAAATCGGCTTGTGGATGTTGTGAGGGATGTTGAGGGTATGAACAACAACAAGAAACATAAATAAAATATATCACACCATCACAGGAATTAACTACAATTTTAAAAGGAAAGGTTTCATTCACGTTTCTCTGGATTCGATCTCTGCACATGCGAAATAGACAATCCTATGGTAACGGCCTCACTATTCAGTAGAGGAAGGAAGACAAACCATTCTCTGTATACAATACACAAACAATCAATATTGCAAATGCTATCAAATAACTAATGAAGGACAGGAAAACGTATGTAACCTGGATGCTTACTCGAAAGTTTTGAGAATGATAAAAAAAACCCAAAAATCTTTGATTACTTGCTCCAAAATTCCGAAATGCAGAGATAAAACCCCAAACCTTTGATTTCTTACTCCAGAAGGTCGAAATGCTAAGAAAATAACCCTAAATATTTGATTTCTTGATCCAAAAACCCGAAATGCAGATCTGGAAAAAAAATCATGTACGCATCTGGGATACAGTCAAAACCCAATTTGAAAACACATATATATGAGACGAATACAGTTTGAAAATAGGATTCAACCATTAAATCTATACGAAATTACCAGGGACCTTGATTTCCATGATCAATGGTGGAAGGTATTAGTCTCAGCAATTGCCATTTGCGCAAATCGGGTTGAAGGAGAGGTAGCTTCTAATTTTCCTGGGCGATCAAAGGTCCAAATCTAATTTGGGAGCGGTTAAATGGTCTGATTTGGGGCGGCCTTTTATATTTTATTGGGCTAACCTCTCATTTTTTTTAAATAAAATAATAATTTGTGGGCTATGCATAGGAAAATGGGTTTTTTTTAAAACAGCCCATTAAAAAATTTAAAGCAAGAGATAACTTTGCCCAAATTATGCCAAAACTCATCATTTTTACAACAATTGCTTTTTGAATTCAGCCCAGCCATTCAAACACCCATTTAGTAATTTAATTATAGCTTTGAGTTAAACAATGGAGGAATTAAACATGGTAATTTACCAAATATTGTTCTCATGCAATCTTGGTAAAACACTTCTTGAACATATTAAAAGAATGCCTATAGAATTAAATTTCACCCCATGCAATACAACCTCGGGATTTGATACCACTCTGTCACACACTCAGTGACCTCACTGTTCCTCTAGGGACAATGGATACTCTAATAACTTGCAAAATTCACCATTGGTACCCAAATTCGATTTTCATAATCTTATTATCCATTTACATCATAAATTAAGTGTATGGTTTCCCAAATTAAACATATGTGTATACTAGAACATACCAGAAATTCTAGCATGAATGCACTAATACCATGCCATGAAATACATGGAATTAGATATTCACATAACAATAAATTAAACATCATGCATAACAAATATATTTACATTGCATTTCATACATGGTTACAAACTTATATCAAATTGACCTCCAACTAATTGTAGACTAAGGATGTTCCTCCCAATCGTAAGCACTCTGTTATACCAGTTCTTTCTATAATAAAGGCCCCCTGTGATATAAAGATATCAATAAATAAAAAAGAAAACTTAACTCAATACCCCAACCAACTCATAGGTGTTGAACCCCCTCCACATTTGTCCTAATCTGATAGCACTCATTTCTCATCATCCTGCACAATCCAAGGAACAAGATCCCCTTCTTTGAGTTAATAGACCCTCAACCAATTCCCAATTCCCTTATAAGGATCAAGTACAAGACGGCCAAGGACTCTTTGTGTCTAGACTTCAAGGAAGTCAACTACAAGAAAATTTCTCTCACAAGGAAACTCAATTCTGCAACACCCATATCCTAAGTTATAATGCATTTACAAGTATCTTAATTATCATGTCCTTTCGTACAAGAATTCCAAGATATGGTACAAAACAATGGCTCAGTGATGAAATAATGATTGAAAGAACTAGTTATCAACAATTGTTATGTATGTTGAGAACTATCCAAGTGGCATGCATGGGTTATGAGAACTAGACAAGTGGAATACACAGGAAGTTCACGTTTTCTCCTTCTAATCCCAAGATTATGATAACTAATTCAAGGCTACATCTATGGACTTTAATAAAGAGGCTTCCTAAAACTTAGGACAAAAAGAATAATAAGTATAATGAATTAAACCTATAAGTTGCTAAGGTTATTTCCCCATTAAACCTTCTTCTCACTTTCCCCACTTGTGGAATCATAGCCCCCCATCTTTTATCCATCCTTCTTTGCATTTAGTAGTAATGGTTTTTATATTAAACATAAAATGTACATAAATGCATCATCTTGGTCATACTAAACCATTATGTCCGGATTCTAGCCATTTCATTATTATATACATATTTACATCATTAATTGTTGGGGTCTATTTGGCAAATGTTTATGGGCTAACATTATAAGACAAAAATATCTTAAAGATATTTTAGTGGAACAATGGATCATACGATAACCAAAGTTGCTCAAAGGGGCCTCAAACATTTGGAAAGCTATGATCAAGGCATTTCATGTGCTTGGTTGGCGGGTGACACGGTCGATTGTTAGAAAGGATAATGTTAAGATTGTTGCATATCCATGGGTAGGAGCCTTTGGAAACTATATACTTTCTCAGGTTCTTAAAGACTCTTTACAAGATAGAGGCGTATTCTTTTTAGTCGATGTAAGAAGGTTAGGAGTGCAAGATCGTTGGCTCTGAAATTAGGTCACAATAGAGGAGTTGAGCTTGAATGGTGAGTTGGCGAAAGAGTGGAACTTTTATGTGTGGATGCTTGAACATAATGTTGTATATATACATGAATCAAAGGACATGTTGGTGTGGTCTTGGGATTCTATGACTAGTAATGTTACACCAAAATAAGGATATGAGGCTCTTTGCAATGTTGATTTCTTGGTAGGTGGTGGAATTTGGTGGTGGTCATTTGTTTGGAAATTAAATATTCCACTGAAAATGTGAGATTTAATGTAGCTTTACCTAGCTAATAATATTTTGACATGGTACAATGGGATAAAGTGAGAGTAGAATGGACCCAATAGATGCATTCCTTACAAGGTTCAGAGTGAATCAGTTGACCATATATTTGCCTCATGTTCCTTTACGAAGGATATTTGGAAGGAAGTGACTTCTATTGGGTATGTGATATATTCTTTGCATGTATGGGGGGGGAGTTGTTTTTGGGCATCTTCTAAAAATATGTAATTTAATCTTGGTTAATGAATTGGATTCTATTTTATCATCCGGGTTAACATATTAGGGTATTGGGTGTTTTGAATGCCTATATTTTGTATTGTGGGGGATTAATAATGATAATGAGAAGATAGGAGGTGTTGCTCCAAGGTTTGTTGGTTTTCCTGGTTAAAGGTTTATAGGGTAAATCTCAATGTTTTATGTGTGAATTTTGTGGTGTAATCTCTATTTTGCTTAAAATAATATGTATGTTTTGCTTCTCTAGACATGTTTAAAACCTACATGTGGTATCAGAGCTCGATTGGACACGGGGGAACACCTTTGTTGTTGAGGGTTCAACACGGTTGATAGGCCACGGGACTATGTTAAACTTGGGTTTAGTGGGAGCTTTGCAGTATTGATTTGTGCATTGAAAGAGAATGGCGAGCAATTCGAGAATTGAGATCGAGAAATTTAACGGGCAGAGCATTGAGCTAAGGAAGCTCAAATGGAGGATATTCTTGTAGATAAGGAACAGTGAATTGTGGTGGATCTGGGTACAAAACCCACTGGAATGTTAGAAGAAGATTGGAATAAATTAGAAAGAAGGGCAAGGAGTACAATTATATTGTGCTTATCATACTCTATGTTGTTGAACGTATCTAGAGAAGATAGTTTGGTAAAGTTCTGGACGAAATTAGGGAGTTTGTATATGTTGACACTATTTCTCAACATTATACTTTGTATATGGAAAAGGTGTAAAAAATAACAAAAAGGAGGGTTTCTTAAAGGTCAAAAATACTGAGGTGTATGTGATTAATATTAAAGGGGTTTTCTCTTAGCACATGAAATTGTCCCCATTTGTGTTCACACAATTATGTGATAGGACTGAGGGATAAGACATGAGTTGAATGGACATAACGTGGGTCCCAGATAGATGTCAGGAGGCGGGGCGGTATGATCGGACAACTAAGATTTGGTCGGATTAAGATCAACAATTTGCAGGTGATCTAGAGCATGGAGTAATGTGGGAGATAAAGGAGATAAGTGGTAGAGGATTTTAAACCGCCCTCCAAGTGGCGTGATGCGGTGAGATCCGCTGGGGAAAGTGGTAAAAGGAAAACCACCTCCTGCGGCTTCCGAAACCAGTCTCCTTACATAATATAAAATATCATTGGTCATTGTAAAAAGGTTTATTTTGTCGCAACACTAAGGAAAAAGTGAGACGTTGACAATGCACAGGTCTACGGTTCAGGTTGTTGTCCGAACGTAAACCACAAGGTTTTCTTCACCTCTCAGGTAGTTCTAACACATTATTTCCTACTAAGTTTATTCTATGGAAGAAGCTTCAAGTTCAGTTTCCCTCTACAAGTTCCTAGATATAAGCAAAGAATAGGTTATAGTCTATAGAGAAGGAAATGTATTCGACCCAATTCTCTCTATGTGCAGTATTTCCCAGTCCAAAGAGCAATTGTGGAGTTTTAAGTCACAAGGAAGAGATGTTTTGAATGTGTGGAATTCTTTCCTATATTATTTTTTTCTGTTGATCAAACCCTATATTACCCCAAATTTGTAAAGTGGTGTGTTAACTATTATTCTTCCACTGAGAGAGTAATTATGAACAAAAATGTTACCATAATCCTTTGTCAAGTTAATGCAAAAGTCATCCATGAGGTTCTAAATGTGCCCGAGATTTTTCCTGTAAATATTGAAACCCCTAATGAAGAAGCCTTGGTTCAAGTGTATAGATAATGTAAGACTAAAATTAAAAATTCCTTTTTGTCAGAAATTCTGAAAGTTAGTCATATGGTAGAGATTCTTGCCTTTCCCTTGAATGTTCATCTTTTTCGAGAAGAGGTCCAACTGGTGTTGTCAATGCTGAGTCAAATACTGGGATATGATGATGACAATTCATTGACTGAAGTTATGTTAGGCTTTATGTTGAAGATGAATTTATGAGAACCGCAGACAAACCAGGTCTTTTATTTTGGTTTTGATGAATTCTTAGCCACCACGGTTCATTTTCAACTAGCATATTTTTCCAAGCTGAGACATTTCAGGTATCAATCATACTTACTAAACACATTCCTATGCTCAAATGTCTCTAAGTTGTATTTCATCAGTACAATTTTTTCGCCTGAGACATTTCAAGTATCAATCATACTTACTAAACACATTCCTATGCTCAAATGTCTCTAAGTTGTATTTCATCAGTACAATTTTTTCGCCTTGGCTTCCTAGACAGATAAATATATTTGAGTTCGTAAATAAAATCATGGTGGAGGTATATAGGATCCTATTTGATGAAAAATCGCCCAAAGTGTTAGATGAATTGAAAATTACTTTGAATCCCTCACCAGAAAGTTGTACAAGAGATTAGTTTTTACATAAGGAATTCATTGTTGTTCGTGTGTATGCTTACACATGACCACCTTACAAATTACCTGCCTTTCTAACTCTTGGAATTTTCGCATTATAATTTATCAAACAAAGGTTGTGTTCAGAAGAAGAACACTTTGGTGCTTTTAAGAAGCCTTTCGATGTAAAGTTCCCATTCAAGAGGCACTTTCATTTTAAAAAACAAGGTTGTGTTGAATATTGTGGAAAAATTCGGGAAGACCAAATACAGGATACACCAATGATGAACAGGTGTCACATTGCAAGGGAGCAGTTCAAATATCTCTTTGGCCTACCACATGGATTTTCTATAAAAAAAAAAATTATGAAAAAAAATCAGTTATTGATTTCCTATAAGTTAGGGATTTGGTGAAAAGAACAATGAGTTACAAGAGTTTGTTAAACATTTGCTCGAGGAGCCATTTGTGTATATAATTTGCATTTTATGAGGTATTGGGGGTTGTATACCAAATAAAAGAAGCATGCTATTCATGGACAATATTTTTTTGATACAATTTTGCAGAGAATGGAAAACTGAACTATTTTCTATGACAAAAAATCTTGTGGTAATGGTTTTAAGTTTGTGATATCCTCTATGTGTATATGTAAATCTTTACCTCTGTTTTCCATTATGTGTCTTTCTTCTTAAGTATTCGATTGAGAACAAATGATTTGGAATTTGTCTATGATGCTCCAAATGCATGCAACTTGATACTCATTATTTGATGTCTAACATTACATTAAAATCATTCATTGGTTTGAAGCTTTGATGTAATGGATTGTTTTTTCTTGATTTCTACTACCATCTTATACTGAAACTTATGACTAAAGAACTATTGCCTTCCTAGCTTCTTAAATGAGAGACAAATCTTTCTTTTTATCTACAAAACTAAATATATTTATTTGGTATGACTCAATTAGCCCAATGGTTTATTTATTTGATCTTGCCATCATAATCTGAAAATTGGTGTGATTCATGCTTGAAAACTCTAACCCTTGTACTTGAAAAAGATTACTATTTCAATGACCTTGGGTAATAATTTTGTTGAGGGAACCCCCTTTGACTAAAAAGGCTAGTTTTAGTCTAAATATTGGTTTGAGGTTATCTTAGGAATTTCCTCTCATAACCAAAGGAATTTTCTGAGAGATAACAGTATCAATCAAAATCCCTTGTAAACAAGTTGTTTATGCAAAAGAAACTATTTCATCTCAGAATGGATGAAAATGACACAACGGGAGAGAATTTGAATGTCTACGATAAATTGGTAAGTTATATAACCTATGCTGGAATTAAAATGGATGAATAAGATAAATGTATTACATTATTGTGTTCTTTCCCAGATTCCTTGGACAACATAATTGTTGCAATACGCAGTGATAGTCAAGTGACCTTAAATTTTGATGAAATAGTATCATCCCTGCTATCATAAGAGATGAGGAATATAACCATGGATACCCATTGCATGGATGTCTTGTCTATGAGAGCTTTCCCCAAGAGAAAACCAAAAATAAGGGATATGGGGGAACAACTAAATTTAAGGGTATATCTAAATCCCCAGGAAAAGGTATAAAGAAGTGATAGAAATTCGGTAAAGTTGGGCACTATAAAAAGGAATGTATATCTAAGAATGTTGAGAAAGAAAAGGGATCTGAGGATACCCCTTCCACAGAGGCAAATACCTCCTCAGAGAAGGAGGGTATGTGTACCTAGCTTCCATGGGTAATCAATTAGAATGTGATATATGGTTGATTGAATCATGTGTATCAAGTGATATGACCCCTCATAGGGAGTGGTTATGTGAATATAAAAATTACAATGGAGGAGATGTGTTATTGGTAGATGATTCACCAACCGGTATCATTGGACATGGTAGAGTTAAGCTTAAACTTAAAGATGGAAGGATTAGAACTCTACCTGGAGTGCTACACATTCCAAATCTAGCAAGAAACTTGATATATGTAAGAAATATGGATTTTGCATGTGTAAAGACTGGGTGTGGAGATGGTGGTTACAAAATGGTTTGAGGATCAATGGTATTGATGCATGGAGTTGAGTATGGAACTCTTTACAAAGTATTGGGAAGCACCATCATCAGTGAATGTAACATTTTTGTTGTGTCTAAGGGAGGAGGTAAAGATGATAGAACCCTGATTGCATCAGGAGGAAAGACAATGCCATGGCATCAAATAGTGGGGCATACTGGAGAAAAGTGCCTTCGATAATTATAAGGTAAAGGTATGGTTGAAGGTATGATTGATTTCACTCTGTATTTTGATTTGTGTGAACATTGCATATATGGAAAACATAACCGAATAACATTTGCATCTAGTGCTACAAGAGAAAATGGAATTCTAGAGTTGATGCATAGTGATGTGTTTGGACATGTGCATGTTCCATCATTAGGAAAATATGTGTATTATGTGTATTTTATAGATTATTTCTCAAGGAACATGTGGATTTATTTCCTTCAAAATAAATCTGAAGTATTTTATAAGTTTAAATAATTTAAGGTTCTTGTAGAGAATCAACCAAAAAAGAAAATAAAGGTGTTGAGGACACATAATGGTTGAGAGTTTTGCGGGAATGAATGCACGAAATTTTATAAGAAATGCAGTATAGCATGGCAGAATAATACTCCATACACATCTCAATATAATGGAGTTGTTGAATGGATGAGTAGGAAAATAATGGAAAAGGCAAGGAGCATGCTAAGCAATGTTGGGATAGAACAAAATTTATGGGCAAAGGTGGTGGAGACAACATGTTATGTGGTAAATCAGTCACCCACATCAGTATTGGTTGAAAATATAGAGTTTGAGTTAGAAGGTGAAGAATCTGACTCAATAGAAGAAGTTGATCTGACTCAATAGAAGAAGTTGAATCAGAAGAAAAAGAACCTCATAGACCATTTTTAAGGAATCATTTTGAGAAAGAAGGAAACCAGAAAGGTATTATCCTCCTGATTTTCGCTCTCATTTTTCTTTGGCTAATACTGATGATGATCCTATAAATGTGAAGCAAGTTGTTGATTATGAGGATAGTGATCCCTACTAAAAGGCCATGGTTGAAGAAATGGATTCCTTGGACAAAAATGAAGCTTGGGATCTAGTGAGTTACCAACTGGAAGAAAAGTAATTGGCAACAAATCGTTGTTTAAAAAGAAACTAAACGTATAAGGTAAAGTGGAGAAGTGCAAAGCCTGCTTGGTAGCAAAGGGATACTCTTAAGTAGAGGGGATTGATTTTGGTGAAATATTTTCTCTAGTTGCAAAATTCATTTATATTATATTTCTTGTTTCTATTTATGTTGCTCTTGATCTTGAAGTAGAGCAAATGGATGTGAAAACAACATTCTTACATGGAAATATTGAAGAATAAATCTACATGAAACAACCATAATGGTTCACATTAAAGGGAAATAAAGAGATGGTATGTAAACTAAATAAGTCCCTTTAAGGTCTAAAGCAATATCCAAGGATGTGGTACCAAAAATTTGACACATATGTACTTGCATTGGGGTTTGTGAGAAGCAAGGTTGATCATTGTGTATACTCCAAACATATTGGTAATAATGTCATTAACATGGTATTATATGTGGATGGAATGTTTCTAGTTGGAAACAACAAAGATGTTATAAAGGAGGTGAATTCTTGGTTGTCCTCCAAATTTGACATGAATGATATCGACGTTATAAACTTCATTCTGGGAATGGAGATAAGAAGAGATCATGCAAAGAGTAAGATCTGGTTAAATCAAAGAAAATATGTTGAGATGGTACTACAGAGATTTAACATGCAGGAAAGTAAGTCGGTCAAGTTCCTTATTCCTGTAGGTGTAAATTTATATGTAGAGTAGTGCCCAAAGACACAGGAAGAGGAAGAAGATATGTCATGAGTTCCATATTCCATTGCAGTTCAAAGTTTGATTTATGCAATGGTATGTACTAGACCATACATTGCTCATGCAATGGTATTTTTTAGTAGATATATGGAAAAACCAGGGAAAGAGCATTGCACAGTTGTAAAGAGGGTCTTCAGATATTTGCGTGGAACCACGGATTATGCAATCTGCTACCAAGGAAGACCTAGACAAACAAAGTAATATACGTACATGGATTTGTTGATGCGGACTGGGTTGGATATATTGATTGCAAAATATCTACAAGTGGGTATGTATTTCACCTATTTGGAGGAGCTATCGGTTGGATGAGTAAGAGACAAGTTTTATTTCCACTATTAATTACATAATTTGAATACATCAAAGCTACACATGCCAGCAAAGAAGTAGTATGGTTGTAGAGACTCTGTTCAATTGTTGGGTTTGTATAGAAAGTTGCAAGGTTAGATTGTCATAACCAAAGTGCAATCTTCTTGGTAAAGAACCCTGCTTATCATGCTAAGACAAAGCATATTGATGTGCAATATCACTTTGTGAGAGATATGGTTGAAGACAAGAAGGTGTTGCTGGAAAATATTGACACCTTGAAGAATGTTGTAGACTCATTAAAAAAGTATGTCAATACACAGAAGTTCTCTTGGAGTATAGAATCTGTTAGCACCTGTGCTAAATTTTGGGGAATTTTACACATGCATCTGCACTATTTCACCTACAAAGGGATAAGCCAGTGACAATTATGGGGGAGGATGAACATTTCTATGCCATAAGACCTGAGGCAGAACTGAGCAGGTTTTGAAAAATCTATCCCTTGTCAAGAACAAGGAAAACATAAAAAATCCTAAGGTCTGGTCATGTGGAGGAGGTAAATATGAAAATATGCTTAGAGGTTATGTTCTGGAAACTGTGAAGGGTGTAGATTAGCATCGATGGAGATCGATGGTTGCAAGTGATTTCAGTGGGGAAATATTTTGGGTCAAAATCAATGTTATGATCGACAGAATGGAGTTAACATGCAGAGAGGATTGACTGTCAGATAAGCATCGGGGAGAAGACCTACGATTTTCTAGAGTTCCGCTGGCAAAACATGCAAGGACAAATAAAATCTCCAAGTCCACGGAATTCGGTAGACCCCGCAAGTTTCAACGGCCAAGATCAATGCTTAATCAAGATCCACGACCGATATCAATTCCGTTGCTGTAACTTTCACGCGAAGATCCACTTCTCAAATCAGCAGAATTTGGTAGGCCCAAAAAACGTTAACGATGGAGATTGGGGCTGGTTTTCAATCAATGACCAATATCAATTCTGCTGGCACAACTTGCACATGGAGATCCACTTCTCAAATCAGCGAAATTTGGTAGGAGGCGCGGGATTCAACGGCCAAGATCAATGCTTAATCGAGATCTACGATGGAGGTGGATTCCATTGATGGAACTTGCACAGTGAAACAGACCTCTGAGATCAGCGAAATTGGGTAAAGGCCACGAGTTTCGATGTCTCAGATCACTTTGTTTTTTAATCTACAGTTGTAGTAAATCCCGTTGATGATAAGTGCATGGAAAAAAGGAATAGTCGAGCTCAGTGGAGTGTGTTAGAAGTGGCGTAATTCAACGGCCTCGATGAAATCTTTGTTAAGATCAATGACAGAGATTCATTTTGTTGAGTGAAGTTGTAAGGAGAATAAAAGGGACAGTACAACAGAGAATAAAGGCTAGTGGTTTAAACAGGGCATAATATCGACAGTTCAAGATGAAGGGGGATAGAATGAACGAACGAGGGTTCTTTCCGCTGAAAAAGGTGTGGGAGGTATATCAAAGAAGGATAATATAAAAAATGTGTGCACGTTAATTTAGGTCACTTATATTATTATGTGCATTAGATAACGAGAGCAGAACTGTGCGGAAAGCGACCAACTTGGCTGAAACCTTTCAGTTAATTGTCAAGAGACTAGGTAGGCCATGTTTCTACACTAAATAAGTATATAATATGGCTTAAGTAGAGGAGTTAGAAGGCCATAACTTATAATACCAGAAAATTGAATAACTCTTTGAGGACAAAATTCAGAGGTCTTTGACACCATACTATTAAATGGACCCGTAGAAACAATAAATAACAAAATAAAACTACTTAAGGATCAAGGAACAAATGTGCACGGTAATATTTACAGGTCGCATTTTCACCATTTTTCCACAGATCAAACCCTTAGTTGCCCTTGTTGATGTATTGGTAACTTCAGAATGTATTCACTTGTATATCTTATGTATTTTACCCCGATTTTTATTCTAGGAAGTGTCTATAATGTATTTGAGTCATGTCATGCCCCGATGTTCCTATCGGGAGATTCAATAATGTAAACAAGTCATGTAAAGTCATTTTGGGTAACCCTCCTATTGATCAAGGGTTAAAGTCCCCACAGTTGTGGGGCACTAGGGTTATTAGAATCTCCTAGAGATGTCGACCCTAGTAAGTAATTGTTAAGTGGGGCCAACATGTTAAAGTGGACATTAAGTGAACGAAAGAATATAAATAGAGAGTGAGCCTCTCTATTTATCACACACACTCACTCACTGGGGCGCATGAGTGAGAGAGAAGACGCTGGGATCAGAGAGAAAGACTACTGCTGTCAAGAGATCATCTTTATGTTTTCGGGTTTTACTTTTGGTGTTGATTCTATCTCTAAGGAAGTTGCAGGGTTTCCTCCTTTATGGTTTCCCCAAGGAAAATTCTTTGTGTCTCCTGTCTCTTGTGTTTATTGTTGTGCATGTTATTCTCTCAGTTAAAGATCCTAATATAATGCTAGCTTGAATGATAAAAATCTACCATGGTATCAGAGCTAACTTGAGAAGAAGACATTGTGTCGCAGCAGAAGCGAGGGATTCTTACTTTTTGGGTCTCTCTCCACAATCCACCAGCAAAAGTATGCTAGGCTGACTCTCCATTGAAGGGCGCATCCTTCTATCGAAGCGGAATTCAATTTTGACCATTTTCAGTTTTTGGTGCGGGAAATTAGGGCTTCTTACAAAAGAGGAATTTTTGAGTGAGCCCAGCATAGGATTGATCTCCTCATCAAAATTGAAGTTTAGAGACCTGGGTCGATATTTTTGGTTCGGTATAACTCCGGGAAAGTCAAACCCTAGTTTGACCCCAAGTCGAAAAAACCCTAAAATACTAAAACTAATAAGTTTTAGTACATTCGCTATATCTTGGGATTGGAGACGGCTCAGGAGCTAAAACTTTCATAGGCCGAAGATAAAATCCTGATTTACATTGTATCCAAAGTTAAGCCTTATATTCACTATATTCTAGGAGATATGATCCCTCCAAGTTAGGGTTCCAGCCTCTTCTAGGATTCATCCCTAAACATGACACCTGGGGAGAATTGCTATATCTCGGGCTACAAAGGTCCAAATGAAATTTATGAAGATGTTCCAGAAAAGGAACAGACTATACTTTATATGGTAGAAGTTTCAGACCTGTAAGATGAAATAGTGACACGTGGAAGTCCCTACAACTTCGCTATGTTGAACAGTCCTGAAACAGGTCACCGTGGGAAAACGATCATAAGTCCCAATTGGTGAAACCAATTCTGATGAAACCTATGGTGTTGGAATAGGGATAGGAGAGGCTACCTCAATGCGAATTTTTAGACATATAGGAGTAGTAATTTCAGAGATACCGCAGAAACAGTATCAGGAATTTCTGTAGAAGAAATAGGAAAACTAGGGCTTCCTGTTCCGAGAGCTTCCCTCCACTCTTTTCAGAAAAGGAGTAAATTGGACAGCTCACCTTGAAGAGGTCTATATTTCTAGCCAATCAGATCTAAAAGATTCCAAGTTTTCAAAATTAAGTTTTCTCTGAAAAACCCTAGATCAGCCAGCTCTAGAACTAGGATGGACACCTCAAATCAGTAAGATCTAATCTTTTGCTATTTTCATTTGAGGTTCTCATTTCAAAGTGATCTATCACATCAGCTTTATGATAATCTTGGTGAAGTTGAAAACTTCCAAGCATGGAAGTATATGATCTCTTTGAAAAAAATGAATTGGACACCTACATGAGTAGAGAGGTTCCAGTTCCAGAGGGAGACGAGGCTAAAAGCCTTACACTAGAAGAACTTGGTCAAGGCCAAGAAGATCATTACTGATTCAATCACTGATCACCTTATACCATAAGTGTCTTCCCTAAAGACGCTGAAAGAGATGTTTGATTCCTTGACCAAGCTATTTGAAGGGAAGAACATAAATCATAATATTACTTTGAGAAAACAGTTGAAGAATGTGAAGATCCAGAATGCAAAGACCATACAGTCATACTTTACGAGGGTCTCTCAAATCAAAGAACAACTTGTAGTAGTAGAAGAAGAAGTGGAGAATGCAGAAGTGGTGATAGCCACCTTGAATGGCCTCCCAGAATCATGGGATTCATTCATTTAAGGAATGTGTGTCGAAAGGAAGTGATTACCTTCAGTAGACTCTAGGAAGAGTGCACACAAGAAAAGAATCTTGACTCATAATAAGAAAAAAGAAGATGGGAGAAACTGAAGATCAAGCTCTCATGATCCAAAGAAGATCCCTCAAGCAATGAGGAATATGAAGAACTCAACTCTTGAAGAACCTCTTATCAATCTTAGCATTTGGATAAGAAACGATGCTATTATGAATGAAGAAGATGATGAAGCTGAAGGCTCAAGAAGGAGTCTACCCACGAAACAAATAAAAATAAGTATTCAATTGTCATTTCATGTTATTGTTTTGTTATGCATTTGTTTATATTCACTTGATGTATTGTGCATGATAGAATGTTTGCATTAATGATAGTATACTACTAATACGCATGTGATGGGTAAGTAGCTCATGGTGCTATACAACTCTCCATCGCTACTTATCTAGAATGAAACCTCTTTGCGGACTTATTGGATTAGTGCACAATCTCAATGTTGTCCTGGCAAAGATGGAAGGCATCTAGAAAGTTTCGTGAGATATGGATGAATGTTGTATTGGCTAGAATAGTTGCATGATCATATATTTATGCATAAGAATTTTCCATTATGAATATGCCTTATGAAATGTTTCTAACCATACAACTAATGCATTGGACTTGTAGGAAAGATCACGTAAAATCGCCTACAAGTAAACAAGGATGAGACTTGTTATGAAGAACAAGTGACGACAGTTCAAGAGGAAGAATAATATGACGAATGCAGCAACATCATTGATGCATAACCTTCCATCTATGAAGAAGTAACCAAGAAGAAAGGGAATACCAGTTCAAGAAGAATGATGTGTAGGATGTAGTATCGATACGTGAAGGAAAGTTCGTAGTTCCATCATGTAGTAGATGGAAACATCGTGGTATACAAGGCAAGATTCGTAGCACAAGGCTTCTCACAAAAAGAAGGCATAGTCTACGAAGAGACATTTGCAGCCAGTCGGAGTTGAGTCACATGACAGGTAGAATCATGTGTGCAAATGAAAGAAGGCCTTGTACGAGCTCAGAAGACACCCCTGGGATAACACATACACGATGAGCTTGATGAAGATATTAACCTTTGCTACAAGGTTGAAGATGAAAGCCTATAGAGGATGACAAGCTCATAGTTGGGTGCAAGAAGAACTTTTGAAAAGATTCAAAGATAGAGGACCTTGGTATCCAGTGACCCTAGATGGATACATAGAATATTAGTAGCAGAGGAAGCTACTTGTCACTCTAGTACAGAATGTTTCAATGCATAGAGTATGAAAGACAGAGGGAGAATGATGCTTCGCTTCAGAGGGAGTAAATGCAATAGAGATCCTGAAGAGGTTCAGGTTGATGGACTGCAAGGCCATGACCACTCCTATGGCATCGAACTTGAAGCTATTGAGTGATGCTTCATCAGAAACGGTTGATGCTATGATGTATCGTCAGATGATTGGGTCCTTGATGTACCTGACGAACATGAGACCAGATATTTGCTTTGTTGTGAACACCTTGAGCCAGTTCTTGACATATCCAAGACATGTTCACTTGATTGCTGCAAAGCATATTCTGAGGTACCTAAAGGGTACAGTGTATTATGGGCTCACGTATGAGGCGAATCAAAAGATTAACCTGGAAGGTTATGTTGATTCATATTGGGTAGGTAGTGCCATCGATAGGAAGAGCACTTCAGGGTGTTGCTTCAGTATGGGATCGGGTGTGATCTCTTGGTTTAGTAGGAAACAGTCTTATATGGCACTGAGTATGGCTGAAGCAGAGTATGTCGCAGCTTGTTTAGCTAGTTGTGAGGCAGTATGGCTAAGGAAGCTACTGTCTGATTTATTTGATCTCTAGTTAGATGTTACTTGTATATATTGTGACAACCAGAGTTGTGTGAAGTTGTTGAAGAACCCGATGTTCCATGACAAGTCGATGCATATCGACATCAAATATCACTATATCAGGGATATGGTGCAGAGAGGAGCAGTGAAGCTCCAGTATGTTGCGACGAACGAACAGATAGCCGATGTGTTGAATAAGCCATTGGCTAGAGTGAAGTTTGATTACTTCAAGGAGAAGCTTGGTGTTCTCCGGATCGAGGTTCCCTCCAAGGGGAAGTGATGAGTCCGTGATCCATTCTGAAATGGTGAGAGGATTGGTTCCTTCCATGGTCAGATGTAAGGGCTGAGCCATTCTGTCATGATGAGAGGATTGGTTCCTCATGTGTCAGATATAGGTGTTGAGCCATTCTGAGGTGACTATAGGATTGGTTCCTACATGATCAGATATAAGTGTTGAATGCCATTCTCTGAATGGAGGCACCTGGTCAGTTACCAGGAATACTCAACCTAGAGCTAAGAGCCATTCTGACATGGTGAGAGGATTGGTTCCTTCCATGGTCAGATGTAAGGGCTGAGCCATTCTATCATGGTGGGAGGATTGGTTCCTTCCATGTCAGATGTGAGTGCTAAGCCATTTTGAGGTGACTGTGGGATGTGTTCCCACATGATTAGATATAAGCGTTGATTGCCATTCTCTGAATGGAGGTACCTGGTTAGTTACCAGGAATACTCAATCTGGGACTGAGGGCCATTTTGATATGATTGTGGGATGTAATCTCACATGATCAGATATAAGTGCAGGGCCATTCTGATGTGATTGAGGGATGTGTTCCCACTTGATCAGATATAAAGGCTGATGTCATTCTCTGGGAGAATGGAGGCACCTGGACAGTTACCAGGAACCCTCAGTCTGGGACTAAGAACCATTCTAACATGGTGAGAGGATTGGTTCCTTCCATGGTCAAATGTAAGGGCTGGGCCATTCTGACATGGGGGCAGGCTAGGCCCTCCCATGGTCAGATGTAAGGGCTGATGCCATTCTCTGGGAGAATGGAGGCACCTGGTCAGTTACCAGGAACCCTCAGTTTGGGATTGAGAGCCATTCTGACATGGTGAGAGGATTGGTTCCTTCCATGGTCAAATGTAAGGACTGGGCCATTCTGACATGGGGGCAGTCTAGGCCCTCCCATGGTCAAATGTAAGGGCTGGGCCATTCTGACATGATGGTGAATGTGTTCCTCTCATGGTCAGATGTGAGTGCTGGGCATGCCTTTCTGACGAGATGAGGTCATATGTAAGTGATGGGCGGGCCATTCTGACTTAGGGTTAGATATAAGCGCTGAAGAAGACCTACATGGAGGCTAGGCCTACAACCAGCATGAAAAAGGGCTGGATCTGTAGAACTTCCTGTAATGAGAAGAATCAAGAGATAGCACCTATGATGATCTAGATCTAGTGATGATGATCTAGATCTAGTGATTATCTAGATCTAGTGATGATGATATAGATCGAGTGATGATCCAGATCTAGATGAAGATGACGAGAACTCAATGATGATCCAGATGATACAAAGAAGAAGACTTGTGCTGATAAATTGTGTCGAGAGAATACCTTCCTAGTTAAGAGGGAGTGTTGATGTATTTGTAACTTCAAAATGTATTCACTTGTATATCTTATGTATTGTACCCCGATGTTTATTCCGGGAAGTGTCTGTAATGTATTTGAGTCATGTCATGCCCCGATGTTCCTATCGGGAGATTCAATAATGTAAACAAGTCATGTAAAGTTATTGTGGGTAAACCTCCTATTGATCAAGGGTTAAAGTCCCCATAGTTGTGGGACACTAGGGTTATTAGACTCTCCTAGAGATGTTGGCCCTAGTAAGTGATTGTTATGTGGGGCCGACATGTTAAAGTGGACATTAAGTGAACGAAAGAATATAAATAGAGAGTGAGCCTCTCTATTTATCACATACACACTCACTCACTGTGGCGCATGAGTGAGAGAGAAGAAGCTGGGATTAGAGAGAGAGACTGCTGCTATCAGGAGATCATCTTTATGTTTTCGGGTTTTACTTTTGGTGCTGATTCTATCTCTGAGGAAGTTGCGGGGTTTTCTCCTTTATGGTTTCCCTGAGGAAAATTCTTTGTGTCTCTTGTCTCTTGTGTTGATTTTTGTGCATGTTATTCTATCAGTTAAAGATCCTAATATAATGCTAGCTTGAATGATAAAAATCTAACAACCTTGAGTTCACCGATTGGTGTGCCACTAGTTACTCCTCCTCCAAGAGGGTAATTATGGACGTGTCCAAGTCAAAAATACTATGCCCAGTCATCCCCCTCGTCGTTAGAAATACCTTATTAGTCCCTATGGAGTTCGGTCAAAAGTCCAAAGAATATAGTGAATAAGGCATTTTCAAGTGCTTTAGGGAAGCAACTATGGAAAAGAAGGAGGTGTTCTTTAAATCATGTTTCAACCTTGACAGCCACCTAAAAAATTACCCTTTCCCTATAGATCATAACGAGTTTAATGAGGAAACAAGGTGTGTCATAACCCTTATGAGTCAGTTTTTAGGGCTAGACATAGACAAGTACGTCATCGAACCCCTAATGACCTACTGTTTACCTTAAGCACTTGTCCAATTGATTCATAAGAGTCTATTCAGTCAACATATTTCTCTTGTCTTAAGTTTGATGAGTTCCTAGATGATAATGTTCATTCTCAGCTAGTAGACTTCCCGAAGACAATAAATTTTAGATTTCAGTCCTACTTGCTAAGGATGTTTTTGTATTTCAACTAAGAGAACCTCCAGCTCCCAGAAATGGTAATCACTGAGGAGATAAACAAATATTATAGAAATTTCATGAACTTCCTAATGTCAGAAGTCCATACACATTTCTTCCAAAAGAGGTTACCCAAAGTGTTACCTCAAATGAGAGAGATTTTGCAATTCTCTCTTGAGAAGAGAATCGGGGACTGGTTCTTATCAGAGCATGGTATTGTTATAAGGATATACAGATTTGTGCATCAACCCTTTGTACTACCTACCTTTTTGACCCTCAAGGTTTTTTCTTTGGAGATGATTAGACAAAGGCTTATAGTAGAAAATGAGCACTTTTTGAACCTCATGAAGTCTTCAGAGATCAGATTCCCTTGGGCCATAGGCCCATTTATCGTTAAAAACACAGCTACTCTTCCACCAATAGAAATTCTGCTAAGAGATATGGGGTTCCCAACTGAAGCTAGCATCAATTACAATCCCCACCACATCATCTCTATCAGAAGGCAGATGAATAAAAACAAGCCCTTTGAGCACTATGAGGTGGCAGGCCTACCTGAGGTTGCAAATTGGTCAAACTACCCCCAAGAGAAACACGGAAATGATAGTATGGAAGAGGATTATACTTCTTCAATCTAGGGAAACAACTCACCTCAACCTAGTACTTCAAACTTGGTCCCAGCTGCAGAAAAGATCACACCTTTGGCTAGTGTCTCTGAGCATACTAACAAAAGAGGTTTCTCTAATGTCATGGACATAGAGGAGGAAGCCATAGCCGAAACACCCAAAAAGTAGAAGGTGGAAGAGGCAGAGAAACTGGTACAGGAAGCCGGTGGTAAAGGCAAAAAGAAAAAAGTAAAGTTCAAAGTCTCGACCTTTGAGGTTCAAGAATATGCATTTTCCTAGACACCTAAAGGCTCAACAGATAGATATAGGTCCAAGACTAAACTATTGGATAAATACAAGGAAAGCAAAGCCATCACCATGAATGAGTCTCTTAAATTGTATGCAGATGTGATAAAAGCTTGCAGTAAGGAAACGTCTTTGGTTTCTGTCAGAGACCACAAACAAAATACATTGAATTTGGCTGTAGCTTCTAAGAACAGAGTAGTTGAAATGAGGATAAACCTAAATTATATCCCTGTACCATAATTGATTCGCCTACATAAGCAGACATAGGACATTATCCATACTGATTTGTTGAAGTCAACTCTCAAAATATCTAGGCCGCAGGCTGGCAAGAGTAAGGTTGAAAATCAACTGAGACAGAAGAAGGTGGAGAACAAGGCCCACCAAGCTCAAATCAAGAAGCTGCAGGAAGATTTGTTTCTTGTCGAAAACCAAGTTGATAAAGGGGATGGCACACAAAAGTTGTTGAAGGAAAAAGAGAATACTATTCAACTGTTGAAGAAAAAGCTAAAGATTCCATCTACTCAGTTGATCCAAGCTTCAGAACTATCAGAGCTTGAAAAGGAAAAAGAAATCTTGAATGCTAAGCTTACAGATTATCAGGCCCAACTATTAAAATTCACAGAGAAAGAGAAGCAATGTCAAAGGGATATGTCTCTTATAGTGGAGAGTGAGAAGGCTCTCAAATCCAAATCAGATGAGCTGGAGAAAAGGTTACAAGAGAAAGAGAGGGAGTTACAAGATAAAGAGAAAGAACTTGACTGAACCTGGTGAACTCTCCATCGTTCAAGCCTTGACACAAATAAGTCTGAAGGAAATGGAAATGACAGGGTTGAAGCACCAAAACAAGAATCTGGAGGGCTTGGCGATGGAGAGAGAATGTTAAAGGAAGACCTGGGAAGCAAAGCGTGCAAAATAGAAAGGTAAAATGAGAAATTGGTAAAGCGGGTTACAGGGCAATTGCCTACGCAAGGTGCTGAGCATATCATATGGGATGCACTCACATCAGAGGTTACCAAGTTGAGGCCCTACCTGGATTACATCTTGGACAAGGAAAGAGTTATACATTCAACCAAGCAAAGTGTTCCAACAGTAAGAGAAAGGTTAAATAAAAATCCTATTGATTATGCCAGAAATGCCATAGAATTTCTCAATGGGTTGATAGAGGAAGAACTCAGAACAACCAACATAATGGACATGATTTCTATCATCACTTGGGCTAGGAAGGTGGTAAACCAGCATCACCATTTAGATACCATTGAAGCCAAAATTGGTATTATGGCACATGAAGTCAAATCTTTCATAGAAATGTTCAATCCATTGGATAAGATGGGGCTACCATTCTTATGGGAAGAAAAGGGTGGCATTATGTTGGAAAAAGAATATCATGATAGGTTGATTCGATGTAGGTTAGATCACTCCAAATTCGTGGATATGCAGTAGTCCCTATAAGGAAAAAGAATCATCGATAAATTACGAGATGACTTTGAGTCGGTGTTCACTTTCAAAGCCACATACGGAAAATTACCAAAGTTTTCATCCAGAGATCATGTGGAGTTGTGTGTGTTGGAAAAGGAGGTGTTCATTATGGATTTATTAACAAAAAATCAGCAGAAAGTAGTTCAGAAGTTCAGAAGGTCCAAATATGTACTACATGCCAGAGGATGATGAGGATTAAAGGGAAATTGTATAGGAACAAGTGTTTGCAATGAAGAAATCCTCCTTCACCTTTGTTGTTGAGGAACAATTTAGGGTTGAGTCAACATAAGGGCATTGGAGGTGCTATGAACCGTCGTTTTCAACAAGTGAGCCTTAGTCCCAGGTGCCTTGTTTGTTGTTTTGATCGAGCATGCACAACATCACATGCTTTCCTTATTTGTGTTAAAATCGTGGCAAATCTACCACCTCAAAGTTATTAGGATTTAGTATGATTATTCAGGTTTGATCCCCATATTGTAACTGATTTTGAAGCCCTGTTTTGAGATACGTCTCGGGGGTAAATTACACTATAAGTTAACCTCCATAGACGAACAAAGGGTTGGAAACTTTCATTTTGAAGCATTTTGTGCTTGGTTTTGTAGCTCTGTAATATTTCTTGGAAGTATTAATGAAAAAAATCATTTTATGAGTTTCTGAGATTCATCAAGTTGTTCAATTTTCAGTATGTGTTTCATGTACTTCACACATTCATGTATGTATATGCTGCTAATAAATTTCTAGATTGCATGCAAGGAATTCATTCTCTGATAAACGCTCCTTCCATCAAAAATCATATTTGTTTTGTGTTTATAATGATTGTGATAAAATTCATCCTCTGTTAGGTGCTATGTTTCAATTATTAGCCTTTGTTGTTTTTCTGCTAAAGGTGTTCCAAGAGATTCATCCATAGATAGGTGCATCTTGGCTCACTGGGATTTTTCTCATTTTTGTATGTCATTACTTCAAGTTATTTGACTGAATATAACACCCACATTGCCTTAGACTATAAAAGAAAATCACCATTGATCATTATATTTGTAATCCTTTGAATGTTTTAGGTTGTGACTCCATTGCCCAAGGGTACTTTCTATTTGTTTGTTATAAAATCTTTGAGTTTGCAAACAATCTGTTTCTATCATATATCTAGACTTCCAATTGCTTCATTGAAGATTATATTTCTAGGTGGATGATTGTTGTGACATTGAGAGAGCCCTCTCTGACTGTATAGGCTAGAATACAGTCTAAATATTGGTTTGAAATGGTTACCCCAGTGATCTCCTATTGCAACCATAGGAAAACCATTGGGTGATAACAACTTTGCACCATTGCCAAGGAATAATCGCTATTATCTCATTGGGGAAACGACATTGTTCTAATTCTACGACCTAGTTGAGCGACCGGTCATAGACACATGATGGTTGTATATTGTTATCCACCTGAATGGCACCTCTCCGTCCGAGTGCCGAAATTCACTATGTTGGCACACAAAAGGACATTTATGGATTGAGGGTTGCCCAAAACACTATAGATGGGCTTATTATGAACTACATTTATCATCCATCCAGCTGGTTATTTTTACCTTTGAAATATGTCAAGTCCTATACGCGACTCTTCTTATATGCAACTCACGTGTTGTATGCGAGTGTCGGTTATTGCATCTCACGTACAGATTTGTACGCGGGTTACCCTTAGAGCAACTCGTGGGTCATACGCGAGTTGCCAGTATTGATACCCGCGTACACCTTCCTTTTACATTTAAAATAAAAACTCGTGATTACTTGAGATTAGTTAATCCCTTAACCTTAATCACCTTAACTGTCTCAACCTCCTCAACCTTCGAAACTGCCTTATTTCACCAAGTATAAATACAGGCCTTGGGGAGGGTGTTAATCACATACACTTGGAGAGCAAAGTTATGTTGGTGGAGTTTATTCAGAAGTCTTTGGAGCAGTGGAACTCAGAATCCTTTGGTTGCAGAGGAGTCCTTGTCTCAGGCGTTGGGTTGTAATCTAAACTCTTTCATTATTGTTAATAAAGAGAATCCTTCTTCCATATGTGTCTTGAATGTCTCTCATATATTGTGGTTTGATAAATACTTATGATTCAACACTCTGTATATGATTTATCTACCCTGTTTATATATATGTATCATCTTGTATTTGGAGGATTGACTCTTGACAGGTGAAGGAGAAGCATCCCTGAAGGCTTTAGAGGAGAAGCAGAGCAGAAGAGGACAAGCTAGGATCAACCATCGTGTATCGAGTGAGTCTTTTCCATCCTCCTATTTCCTTTACTGCACTCTAGATTCAATTGCCTGCAAGTTTCATGAGTATGTTGGTAACCCCAGACCTTCGGTTATAAGGTGTTTATTCCTGTACAACATATATGCTCTGGAAACTCCACTCAAAAATTTTGGAAGGTGACTCCACTAGAAATACTGGCGACCAGAATAACTAATAAGAGGAGCAATCTTGATGCTGAATCTTTTCAAGAAATTTTGGATCCAAAGAGTCTGATTCGGAAAGCCAATAAGCTGCAACGGTTAGACATAACTATTTTTACCTGTTGAACATGTTGTTTCTATTAATGATATATCTGAGCATTGTGGTGAAGAATTGGAGCTATTTTTCCCTAGGACTAAGTCTTATTCTAGACTCTCTGAAGTAGTCTTAGACCCCTCTGCGTTCGAGTTCTCCCGTACGTCCTAGTCACCTGGGATATCAGACTCTCTAGGTGGGGATCTTAGATCCTTGTCTGACAGAGAATGCTCCCTATTTTCCTCTGAATTATCCCTATTAAACTCCACTACCACAGGGCGTTCTGTTGCCATATCTTTGTTTCCCATAGTTTCAAATCTAAACCAACATGCACCATCTAGTTTCAAAACCCCTCACAGTTATACATTTCCTCACAACATAGTAATTTATGTAACACCAGATTCAATCCATCTTGGAAACCCCACTATAACCTGAAGGATTGAATATAGGTTTTCCCCTATACTTGTTCTTGTTTCTCTTCACGACCTTCCTCATGGATACTCCCAAAGGCTCAAACAATTTAATGGGGAGAGCTGGTATTTAACTAAGGAACACTTGGGATGGTTTTCATTCTGGGTAGACCTGGAGGAAGTAGACCATGATGATGTTAAGGTCAGACAGTTTGCCCAAATCCTGGTTTGAGAAGCAAAAAAATGGTTCAAAAACCTCCCAAAAAACTCCATTTTGAACTATCAAGCTTTTGAATATTGTTTCAAGGACAAGTGGGCAGACAAGAAAAATCCTAAGCGGTATCTATCCCAATACCATTCCATGAGAAGTAGGGAGAGTGAATCTATCCAAGATTTTTCTGATAGATTTTTGAAGACATATAATTCCATCCCTTCCCAGTTCAACCCCCCCTGGTTATGCCCAGCTCCAATATGTTGAAGCCTCTGATAGTGAATTTACTTTGTTGCTGAGTGAAATAACATCAACCTCCTTAGTCGACATGATGAAGGATGCCATAAAGGTAAAGGTAAACCTAAATATTTCCAGAAAGAAGAAGAGGGACGAGGGAGAGTGGGGGAGAGAAGAACGAGATAGAAGAAAGGATAAAGAGCCTAAACAACCCTCTTCCTCTAACTCAGAAGTGGTAAGAATGGACATGATAATGAAAACCATGGAAAATTTGATCAAGAGACTCTCTGTGAATAGTATACCACCTCCCAAGGAAATTCAAGAGCAACAAAATAGAAACCAAAACGCTAGAAGGCCACAAATCCTCCAAAATAGGCAGAGAGATCAACGAAACCCTCCCGATCCACCTGTCAGACCCCCATTTCATGAGAATTATGTGGAGCAAGATTATGAAAATCAAGCTAAGGATGAAATCCACCAGATGGACACTAATTCATCCTCTACCTTTATGACCAAAGAAGAGCATGATAATTCCTATCACGAAATAGGGGATATGTTTGCCAAGGAAATAGAGGAGTTTAAGAAAGGATATCAACTTATTGTCATGGATCTGTAGAGGCAGATTGGTCTAAGGAACATAGATGTCCCTAATATGAGGAATAAAGATGAAGGAAACAAAGCCTCTGCAAGTAAGCCCAAAAATGATACACCCCCTAAGGATATCTCCAAAAATGTAACAGAACACAAAGGGAAAGAGAAGAAAGAAGATAATCCAAGGAGCTCATATCAAGGACAAACCTCTTTTAGTCTAGAGGCTAACATTGCAAAGATTAAAATATATGTCCCTCTTACTGGATTATTAAAAAAATATGAATATCATTCCAAGATCAAAACTATGTTAAAGCCTCCAAGAAGAAATCTATGAAATATCAGATTCCCTGAACCTTCAAGATGATAGTCCCACCATACTGTTCAGACCCCATGTAGATGAGCCTTCTAATGAAGATATTCCTCCCTTCTATGTCATTCTGAACATTTATAATGCCACCCTACACAATGATATGCTTGATTCAAGAGCCTCCCATGATCTGATGCCCAGGATGATCATGGATAAAATAGGATTGGAAGTGACCAGACCATACAAAGACCTTTTCTTCCTTTGATTCCAGTAAATTCAAGTTCCTAGGACTAATCAAATATTTGGTCATTTCTTTGGCCCAGATCCTTGCCAAAACCCTTGTCATGGACGTAGTTGTAGCTGACATCCCTCTGAAGTTTGGAATGTTGTTATCAATATCTTAGGCATCCAAACTTAAGGTTCTCTTCAAATGGATATGTCATATACCACCATCCCTGTCTTTGAGGTACATAGAAGGATTTTTAGGGAGCAAAAGTTAGCATACATGGTGACCAACATTGAGAGGCCAAACAAACACCCCATCTATTTGTTGGATACTGAGATGGGATCAACTATTTTCTTTACAGAAGGAGGAAGAGATAGTTTCAATTCATAGAACGATGCCTTTGTACCCACTCACGAGGAGTTGGAAGGAGTGTGGGACGTAATTTTTGATGGGACAACATGCAGGGAAGGGGCAAGAGCTGGAGTTTGGGTGAATTCCCCAGGAGGAAGAGCTTTCAATTATTCCTATAAGCTTTCCTTCGATTGCACAAATAATGAGGCAAAGTATGAGGCTATGATGTTAACGATTAAGATCCTAAAGTATTTCCAAGTCAGGAGGGTGGCGATACATGGGGACTCCAAACTTGTGATTAAACAAATGCAAGGCGAGTATTAGGCCAGACATCCCAGGATGAGAAGTTACACAAATGTTTCCCAAGACCTGATAGAATGTTTTGAAGAATGCAATTTTAATTTGATTCCCAGGTTACAGAATTGTATAGTTGATTCTTTGTCCACTTCTAATGTTGTTTTTAAGATTCCCATGCACCCCAATAGAAAATATGAGGTTGAAGTTAGGCACAGACCCTATGTCCCAAATAATGTTAAGAGTTGGAAGGTATTTGAGGATGACAAACAGATTTAGAATTTCCTCACTCTCACTAGGGAGTTTGATGGCTTGACGATTGATGAAAACAATTTTCTAATAGAAGGGTCTACTCTCACCCAGGAATCCCTATAGAGTCAGATTGTTATTCCTAAATAAATTCCACAAGATGATGATGTTTTCCATGTTGAGTGTGCTGATGGTAGTAAAACTAAAGATGTTGTTGGGCCAGAGTCACAGGGGATCGATGACCAACAAAAATATCTAAGCAATATTTATGGCAAAGAAATCCAATAGCTCAAAGCTAACTTTATCCCCATGGGGTTTAGTTTCTTTAGAAAATCTCTTTGACCTAAATGATGTTTCCAAGGAACCTCAGGTTTTCCCAAGTTTTGAGGATGTGGAAGATGTTAATATTGGGACAGAAGATCGTCCAAAATTCATCAAAATATCAAGAGCACTCTCACCCAAGGCCAAATATAAATACATTTCACTAATGAAGGAGTACTCAGATGTTTTTGCCTGTAACTAGAGTGATCTTAAGGCTTATGATACCAGTATCATCCAACACACTATACCAATAAAAAAGGATGAGATGCCTTTCAAACAAAAGCTAAGGAGAATGAACCTCAATTTGCTACCCCTGGTGGAAAAAGAAATAAAGAAACTATTTGAGGCAAAAATAATTGTGGCCCTTATATTCTCAAGGTGGGTGGACAACTTGGTCTTGGTGAGGAATAAGAATGGAGAGATAAGGATATACATTGACTTTAGAAATCTAAACAGAGTTTCTTTAAAATATCATTTTCCTCTTCCTAAGTTGGATCACATTTTGCAGAGGGTAGTGGGCTCCCAAAGGATCTCCACCTTGGATGGCTTCTCAAGCTACAATCAGATCATGGTGCACCCATAAGACCAAGAAAAGACAACTTTCACCACACCCTGGGGCACTTTTATATATGCAAAATGCCATTCGGACTCATGAATGTAGGGGAAACCTTCTAGCGGGCCATGGATATAGATTTTACTGACGAAAATGACAAGATTTTGGTAAACTATTTAGACGACATCATTGTCTTTTCAAAGTCCGATGAAGAAAATGTTGCACACATGCTGAGAAAGTTCAGAAAGTGCAGAAAGTTTGGCATCTATTTGAATCCGAAGAAGTCACACTTTGCCATGAAGGAAGGGAAGCTGCTTGGGCATATAATTTCTCAGGAAGGCATCAAACTAGACTCTAAGAGAGTTGAGGCAATACATAAAATTGAACTCCCTCGAAATAAGGTTGAGGTTCAGTCCTTTTTAGGAAAGGTGAATTTTCTAAGAAGGTTTATTGGTGCTTTTGCTAAGATAGTAAGGTGTATAACTAACATGCTGGGAAAAGACAAGGTGATCAAGTGGACACCTGAAACAAAGAATTCCTTTGAAGATATAAAGAAGGCTATTTCAGAAGCACCTATACTGGTAAGCTCTGATTTCTCTAAATATTTCCCCATATTCTCATTTGCTTAAGAGCACACAATGACAGGGGTACTATTACAAAAGAAACCTGAAGGAAATGAGCATCCCATTGCTTTCTACAGCAAGACCTTGAGGGATGCCCCGCTAAAATACAACATCCTGGAAAAGAAGGGTTATGCTTTGGTGCAACCTTTGAAGGAATTTCGGGTTTACATCCTGCACTATCACATTATTGCTCATGTCCGCACCAGTGCAGTAAAGGAGATCCTAACCCAATCAGATCTTGAAGGTAGAAGGGGAAAATGGATAGCAATATTACTTGAATATGACTTGGATATTAATCCCACAAAGCTGATCAAAGGCTAGGAACTAGCCAAACTCATGGCACAGTCCAATTGTGATGTGCTCAGCCTGCACATGATCACTGAATCATTAGCAGAAGAGCAAAACCCTGAGGAATGACCAAAGCTTCAAGTGACTGAACATTTTCTATTATCCCCATGGTATACTGATATCATCTTCATGTTGAAGCATCTATAAGCCCCACAGGATATGGACAGAACAAGGGCCATATTCGTCAACCAGAAAGTAACTAATTTTTTCATCTTAAATGGAAAATTGTATTGGAAGGAACCTGGAGGGGTTCTACTGAATTGTGTGAATGAACAGGAGGCAAAGAAGCTCATTGAAGAATTCCATGCTAGGGAATGTGGAGTTCATCATTATTGGAAGGCCACTCTAAATAAGATCATGAGGGAAGGATTGTATTGGCCCACTATCTTTTCTGATACTCACAAGGAGGTTGTTTCCTGCCATAGGTGTCATATCTTTGAAGGGAAAAGGAAGCTCTTTCCATTGCCTCTGAAGCCCATACATGTTGAGGCCCTTTTCCAGGAGTGGGGATTGGATTTCATTGGAGAAATAAACCCATATTCCTTAGGGAAACACAAGTGGATCCTCACTACCACTGACTATTTCATTAAATGGATTGAATCCATCCCAATTAGATAGGCCATTGAGATAGTAATTATGCAATTTTTGGAGGAACATATCTTGTCAAGGTTTGGGGTTCCTAGGAAGTTGATCAATGACAATGCTGTTCAATTCAAGTAAAATAATATGGTTGAATTTTACTTCAAATATCGCATACAGTTGGGGAATTCCATAGCCTATTACCCACACGGAAGTGGGTTGGTAGAATCTTCAAATAAAAGTCTGATGAGGATCATCAGAAAGCTACTGCAAGACAACAAGAAGGATTGGCACACAAACTTGACCCATGCTTTGTGGGCTAACAGAATTAGTGTCAAGAAATATATTGGAACCTCATCATTTCAGCTGGTCTATGGCTCTGAGTTAATATTTCATAGTTCCATGAGTTTCCTAGTGATGAGATTATTACAGGAAGAAGATGTTGAAAACCACCCGACTCAGAGAAGGATGTATAAACTGGTTGAACTGTAGTAGCAAAGAGAGCATCTTTTTGACAGAACTCAGAAATTTCAAGATAAAATGAAAGAAATATTTGACAAGAGAACAAAGCTTGATGATTTCCAGGTGGGGGATGTAGTGTTACAATGGGATACACCCCGTGAAGAGAAGGGAAAGCATGGAAATTTTTATCATCTATGGAAGGGCCCTTACAAAATTGCATCTTTTAGAGGAAAAAATTCCTACATACTGGAGGAGATGGAGTGTGGCCTGGTATCAGGATCTCCTGTAAATGGGAGGCTCCTCAAAAACTACTTCCTGTGAAGCAAGTCCAACCTTCCGGGTCATTGTATATACCATATTAGTTTAGCATTACGTGTGTGGGTAGCTCTTTGGTAGAGTTGAAGCCCGAGGTGAAGGTAGTAAGGTCTACAGAAGGAGTTATCATTTGAATTTCTTTCCTTTTCTTTTCAAAGTTGAAGATAAAGGCACTGAAGTAAATTATGAGGTAATATGTTTTGGCACGAAGCAAAAGATTGAGGTAAGCTGGGATTTTTTAGCACAATAGGGCCCAATGTCTCAGGAATTTGGTCTATGGGGTTCTTTTCTCCCTCACAGGGAGGATAGTATCCCCAATTGGAGTCGATGTTAGTACCTATGCTAAATTTTGGGGAATTTTACACATGCATCTGCACTATTTCCCTTGCAAAGGGGTAAGCCAGTGACAATGATGGATAAGGATGAACGTTTCTATGCCATAAGACCCGAGGGAGAAGTGAGCAGGTTCTGGAAAATCTATCCCTTGTCAAGAATAAGGAAAACATAAAAAATCCTAAGCTTTGGTCATGTGGAGGAGGTAAATATGAAAATACGCTTAGAGGTTATGTCTTGGAAAATGTGAAGGGTGTAGATAGGCGTCAATGGAGATCAACGATTGCAAGCAATTTCATTGGGGAAATATGCAGGGTCAAAATTAATGTTATAATCAGCGGAATGGAGTAAATGCGTAGAGAGGATCGACCATCAGATAAGCAGCAGGGAGAATATCTACTGTCGTCTGGATTTTTGCTGGCAAACCATTCGAGGACAAATAAAATACTGAAATCCATGAAATTCTGTAGACCCCACAGGTTTCAATGGCCAATATCAATGCTCAATGAATATCCACGGACGATATCGATTCCACTGCTGCGACTTACATGCGGAGATCCACTTCTCAAATCAAAGGAATTTGGTTGGCCCGACAAACATCAACGATGGAGATTAGGGCGTATTTTCGATCAACGACTAATATCAATTCCATTGCCACAACTTGCACATGGAAATCCGCTTCTCAAATCAACAAAAATTGGTAGGAGGCGTAGGTTTCAATGACCAAGATCAACGCTTAATCGAGATCTATGGAAGAGGTTGATTCCGCTAGTGTAACTTGCACGGGGAAACAGACCTCTGAGATCAGTGAAATCGAGTAACAACTGTGAGTTTCAACAGCTCATATCACTTTGGTTTTTAATCTACGGTCATAGTAAATCCCACTGGTGATAAGTGCATGGCATAAAGGAATAGTCGAGCTTAGTGGAGTGTTTTAGAAGCGGCATAATTCAATGACCCCAATGAAACTTTGGTTAAGATCAACGACAGAGATTCATTCCGCTGAATGAAGCTGTAGTGAGAATAAAAGGGACGGTACAACACCGAATAAATACCGATGGTTTAAACAGGGCATAAGATCAATGGTTCAAGATGAATGGGGGCAGAATGAACGACCAAGGGTTGTTTTTGCTGAAAAAGGTGTAGGAGGTGTATCAAAGAAGGATAATATAAAAAATGCATGCACGTGAATTTAGGTCACTTATATTATTCTGTGCATCGGATAGTGACAGTAGAACTGTGCGGAAAGAGGCTAGCTTGGACATGATCTTTGATTTACTGCTCAAGAGACCAAGTAAGCCATGTTTCTACACTAAACTAGTATATAATATGGCTGAAGTAGAGGAGTTAGCATTTCAGAACTTAGAACGCCAAAAAATCGAGGAACTATTTGAGGACAAAGATTCAGAGGTCTTTGGCACCATATTGTTAAATGGTCCTGTAGAAACTATAAAGAACAAACTAAAACTGCTTAAGGATCAAGGAACATATGTGCACGGTATTTACAGGTCACATTTTCACCATTTTTCCACATACCAAACCCTGATTTGCCCCAAGTTCGTCGACTGGTGTGCCATGACGTACTCCTCCTCCGAGAGGGTAATTATGGATGCATCCAAGTAAAAAATCATGTGCCCAGTCATCCCCCTCATTGTTATAAATACCTTATTAGCTCCTATGGAGTTCAATCGAAATTCCAAAGAATATAGTGAAGAAGAAATTGTCTGGTGCTTTAGGAAGGAAACTATGGAAAAGAAGGAGGCGTTCTTTAAATCTCGTTTCAAACTCGACACCCACCTAAAAAATTACCCTTTCCTTGTAGATGCTAATGAGTTTAATGAGGAGACATAGTGGTCCATAACCCTTATGAGTCATTTTTTAGTGTTGGACACAGACAAGTACATCACTAAACCCCTAATGAACCTATTGTTTACCCTGAGCACATGTCTGGTTGATTCAGAAGAGTCTAGTCAGTTAGCATAGTTCTCTTGTCTTAAGTTTGATGAGTTCCTAGCTGAGAATATTCATTCTCAACTAGTAGACTTCCCCATGACAAGAACTTTCAGATTTCAGTCCTACTTGTTGAGGATGTTTTTGTCTTTCAACGAAGAGAACCTACAACTCCCAGAAATGGTGATCAATGAGGAGATAAACAGATATTATAGCAAGTTCATGAACTTCCTAATGTCAGAAGTCTATAGTGCTTTCTTCCAAAAGAGGTTACCTAGAGTATTACCTCATATGAGAGATATTTTCCAAGTCTCTCCTAAGAAGAGAATCGGGGACTTGTTCTTATCAGAGCATGGTACTATGATAAGGCTATACAGATTTGTGCATCAGCCCTTTATACAACCTTTCTTTTTGACCCTCAGGTTGTTTTCTTTGGAGCTTATCCGACAAAGGCTTATAGTAGAAAATGAGCACTTTTTGAATTTTAGGAAGTCTTTAGAGATCAGATTCCCTTGGTTCATAATCCCATTTATCATTAAAAACAAAGTTGCTCTTCCACTAATAGAAAGTTAGATAAGAGAGATGGTGTTACCAACTGAAGCTTCCATCAATTATGATCCACATTACATCATCTCTATCAGAAGGCAGATGAATAAAAACAATCCCTTTGAGCAGTATTGAGGTGGCAGGCTTTCCTAAGGCCGCAAATTGGTTATACTACCCCCAAGAAAAACATGGAAATGATAGTAAGGAGGAATATTCTACTTCTTCAATCCATGGAAACAACTCACCTCAACCTGGTACTTCAAGCCTGGTTCCAGCAGCAAAAAAGATCACACCTTTGGCTAGTGTCTCTGAGCATACCAACAAAAGAGGTTTCTCTGATGTCATGGACACAAAAGAGGAAGATAAAGTCGAAACACCCAAAAATCACAAGGTGGAAGAGGCAACAAAACTAGTACAAGAAGTAGGTGGCAAAGGCAAAAGAAACAAGTAAAGGTCAAAGGCCCGATCTTTGAGGTTCAAGAATATGCATTTTCCCATACACATGAAGGCTCAATAAATAGATATAGGTCCAAGACTGAACTATTGGACAAATACAAGGAAAGCAAAGACATCACCATGAATGAGTCTCTTAGATTGTATGCAGATGTGAGAAAATCATGCAGTAAGGAAGTGTCTTTGGTTTTTGTTAGATACCACAAACAAAACATATTGAATTTGGCCATAGCTTCTAGGTACAAAGTATCTGAAATGAGGATAAACCTGGATGGTATCCCTGTACCAAATATGATTCACCTACATAAGTTGAGAGGGGATATTATCCATATTGATTTGCTAAAGTCAACTCTCAAAATATCTAAGCTGCAGGCTGGCAAGAGTAAGGTTGAAAATCAACTGAGACAAGAGAAGGTGAAAAACATGGCCCACCTAGCTCAAATCAAGATGCTGCAGACAGATCTGTTGCTTGTTGAAAACCAAGTTGATAAATGGGATGGCACACAAAAGTTGTTGAATGAAAAAGAGAATACCATTCAACTACTAAAGAAAAAACTAAAGATTCCAGCTACTCAACTGATCCAAGCTTCAGAACTATCAGAGCTTGAAAAGGAAAAATAAAGCTTGAATGGTAAGCTTACTGATTGCCAGGCCCAACTATTTAAATACACAGAGAAAGAGAAGAAATGGCAAAGGGATATGTCTCTTATCGTGGAGAGTGAGAAGGTTCTCAAATCCAAATCAGATGAGCTGGAGAAAAGGTTTCAAGAGAAAGAGAGGGAGTTACAAGAGAAAGAGAAAAAACTTGAAAAGGGATTTGTACCCCCTATCATAGAACCTGGTGAGCTCTCCATCGTTCAAGATATAGAACAGGTAGAATTGGAATTGACAGGGTTGAAGCACCAAAACAAGAATCCAGAGGGATTGGCAATGGAGAGAGAACGTGAAAGGAAGAGTTGGGAAGCAAGATGTGCATAATTGCAGGGTAAAAATGAGACATTGGTAAAGCAGGTTACATAACAATTGCCTATGCAGGGTGCTAAGCATATCATATGGGATGCACTGATATCAGTGGCTACCAAGTTGAGGCCCTACCTAGATTACATCTTGGATAAGGAAAGAGCTATACAGTCAGCCAAGCAAAGTTTTACAGTAGTAAGGGAAAGGTTAAATAAAAAGCATGTTGATTATGCGAGAAATTCCATAGACTTTCTCAATGGGTTGACAAAGGAAGAACTCAGAACAACCAACATAACAGACATGATTTCTATCATCACTTGGACTAGGAAGGTGGTAAACTAGCATCACCATTTAGATACCATTGAATCCAAAATTTCTATTATGGAACATGAAATAAAATATTTCATAGAAATGTTCAATCCATTGGTTAAGATGGGGCTACCATTCTTCTTGGAAGAAAATGGTGGCATGTTGTCACAAAAAGGATATCATGACAGGATGATTTGATGCAGGTCAAATCACTCCAAATTCATGGATATGCAGCAGTCCCTAGCAGGAAAAACAATCGTCGACAAATTAGCAGATGAATTTGAGTTGGTGTTCACTTTCAGAGCCACATGCAGAAAATTGTCGTATTTTTCATACATGGATCATGTGGAGCTGCGTGTGTTGGTAAAGGAGGTGTCCGTTCTAGATTTAACGACAACAGATCAGTGGAAAGCGGTCGATAAATTTGGAAGGTCCAAATACATACTGCATGCTGGAGGATGATGAGGGTTAAAGGGAAATTGTATAAGATCAAGTGTTTGCAATGAAGAAAGCCTCCTTCACCTCTGCTGTTGAGGAACAATTCAAGGTTGAGTCAGCATAAGGCCATTGGAGGTGCTCTGAACAGTCGTTTTCAATAAGTGATCCTGAGTCCCAGATGCCTTGTTTGTTGTTTTGATCGAGCACGTGCATCATCACATGCTTTCCTGATTTGTGTTAAAATCTTGGAGAATCAGCCACCTCAAAGTTGTTAGGATTTAGTATGATTATTCAGGTTTGATCCGCCTATTGTAATTGATTTTGATGCCCTATTTCGAGATAGGCCTCGGTGGTAAATTACACTATAAATGTAACCTCCATAGAGGAACAAAGGGTTGGAAACTTTCATTTTGAAGCCTTCTATGCTTGGTTTTGTAGCTCTGTAATTTTTCGTGGAAGTATTAATGAGAAAATAATTTTCTAAGTTTATGAGATTCATTAAGTTGTTCAATATTCAGTCTGTGTTTCCTGTAATTCACACTTTCATGTATGTATATGCTACTAATACATTTATAGATTGTATGCAAGGAATTTGTTCTTTGATAAACGCTCCTTCCATCAGAAATCGTATTTGTTTTTGTGTTTATAATGAGCATGATAAAATTCATCATCTGTTAGGTGCTTTGTTTTAGTTATTAGCCTTTGTTGTGTTTTTACTAAAGGTGTTCCAAGAGATTCATCCATAGATAGGTGCCTCTTGGTTCACTGGGATTTTTCTCATTTCTGTTTGTCATTACTTCAAGTTATTTGACTGAATATAACACCCATGTTGCCTTAGACTATGAAAGAACATCACCATTCATTATTGTTGTAATCCCTTGAATGTTTCAGGTTGTTACTCCATTGCCCAAGGGTACTTTCTATTTGTCTGTTATACAATCTTTAAGTTTGCAAACAATCTATTTTTGTCAAATATCTAGCCTTATGATTGCTTCATTGAAGATTATATGTGTAGGTGGATGATCATTGTGACATTGAGAGAGCCCTCTCTGCTTGTGTAGGATAGAATACAGTTTAAAGATTGGTTTGAAATGGTTACCCCAGTTATATCCTACTAAAACCATAGGAAAATCATTGGGTGATAACAGAATCTATGGAAATTGATGCCCTGGACCTGTGACCCTATGATTGCAGGACTCATTGTTATGGAAAGAAAACAACAAGTAGGAGAATGTTGGGTTTGTGTTATATTCTTTTCATGTAAGGGGAGCGAATGCGCTTATTAGTGACGTGCTTGACAATCCCTCCATCACCTTCACATAAATGGTCTTCATGTCGTTTCAAAAAATACGTAATTTAATCTTGATTAAGGGAATGGAGTCTATCTGTTAATCCAGGTTAACAGATTAGGGTAATTAAGGGAACGGAGTCTATTTGCTAATCAAGGTTAACATATTATGGTATTGGATCTTGTTAAATACCTATATTTTGTATTATGAGGGATTTAGAATGATAATGAGAAAATAGGAGGTGTGGCTACAAGGTTTGTTGATTTTCCTGGTTAAAGCTTTCCAGGGTAAATCTCTATGTTTTATGTGTGAACGATGTAGTGTAATTTTGGCTTTGCTTAAAATTAATTTGTATGCTTTGCTTCTCTAAACAGGTTTAAAACTTACAATTTCTTCTATGAAATGTTTTGGTGAATGGATTTAGGGTAAATTGGAAGGTTGTTTTGGAGAGTGGATGGAAAATCTATCCATGGGTTCCATTAGATATTTTCCTTGCTACATAGTTTGGGGTATTTGGTTAAGCAAGAACTACGTTATTTTCGAAGATAAGGGAGGTTGGTATCTTCTAATAATACATAGAACCCGAACAACATTTAAGGAAATAAAAAGGAAGAGAAATAGGAAATCGATTAAGGAATTGCATCCTCCTTATTTTTGTCCCTCGGTTTCTTGTGAATACTTTGATGGCCCCGGTCAAGGGGTTTTTGTGAGAAGCAAAGATAGCATGATTATTTTCCTTCACTCCACTCATTACTTTTCTCTAAATCTAGGAAAAGGTGAAGGATCCAATAATCATGTAGAATTGGTGGCTCTTTGGCTCTTACTCACGTTTGAGATGAGCAAAGGATTAATGGTTTTGAAAACTGTAGGGGATTCAAAGTTTATTGTTGGTTGGTTTAATGGATAGACTCAATTCACAATCCTTGCCTTGAAAATTTGTCAATTATGCATTAGAAAAATATAGGAAGTCTATGAATCACTATATTGATCACACATATATCATGAGTTTAATAGTAAGGTTGATTCTCCCTATAAAGAGTCATTGATGTTGTAGGAAGGTATTCTAGTAAGTAAAGACAATTGAGGGGAAGAGGATTCCCAAAAGGAATTGGTCCTCATCATGTGAAGGACATGAGGAATCATGTGACACTACTCTTTGAACTTTAGAGAAAAATGGCATGGTTGGGTATTTGTTGGAGGAGCCTAGTCGGCCAAGCCGACTAGATCCTCTAGTCATCTAATTATAGATTATGTTGACCTCATAGGTCGTGTCAGTAGGTTGAAACAATGGGTAGTTATGTAATTGTTTGTAAAGCATATATATATTTTGTAGATATGGATAGAAACTCTGTTTGGTTTTATGTATGAACCCCCATGTGTTCTTGATTAATATAAGTTGTTATTATGTCTACCATTCGTTGTCTCTTATTTGTATCATTTTTATATCAATCTTTTGTGTATCATTGGTAACCTTGCAATCTGATTGATTACAACATTGGTTTCATTGTCGGTGGTACATGTATCATATGAAAATGACTATGACCAGATGATATCTGAGCAGGATATTAAGGATTGGTGGGAGCATAAAATAGCGAACTACCTTCAAAATTACTCTAGAAGAAACAAGTTGACTATTGCTCAAGCAAAGGAGAAATTATTCTCTGAAATGCATGAAAATTTTGTCGAGTATGTCCCTAGAGAACTGATTGTAGAACTGATTTACACATCTAGAGTTAGACTAGTGAGCTTTGACAATGATTTATACACACCTAGTTATCTATTCAATTAGCTTTAGTTAGCTATTCAGTCAGCTTAAGCTAGTAGATTCGAATCCTATCCATGGAATTCGAATTCTATTTATTATATAATCATTGTATTATTCATTAAATGAATAGAGATTAATGTTGTAATTAACTAATCAATTCTTATCATATTTAACTCCAATTTGTCTTGTTCGGTGTACATTGTCTTTGATATTCCATTGCATAATTCTACTTCTCAATTTCTCTCATTTTCCTGTAGATCAATGGTTCACAAATTCAGCATGGTATCAGAGTCTTGTTCATGCTAGCAGTAAGTCTTATCCTATCTCCATTGTGCACCAGAAGTAGTTGAGTTTCCACATAAATCCTACAATTTTTTTCCTTGCTAACTCTAGATTCATTTAGAGAAGTCTCTGCAGGTGTGACAGACTTTGAGAAAGTGCACATGTCGAGGTGGAAAGACTTTACTGACTTATGATTGTGAAATGAATTGGTTTTTGCAGTGTTACTTGCAAGTACCTATGTAGCTTCTTGAGGAATTGATTGTTCAACATACATAAATATGGATTCTTTAATTCTCGTACGACGAATCCTTATACCCTTAAACTATGTTGAGTGAAGGGCAGATATGCAGGTGTCCTTGCGTAACCTTGGCCTGTTTAGGATAATTATGGCAGAGAAACTAAGCCCCAACAACATGTTGAGAAGAACAGATTTTTGAATCGGCTTGATGAGACCTTCGACTTCATGTGCACTCATATGTCCCGGGATCTTCTTTTCCACCTTGAGGGACTAGGGAATCTGAAGGAATCTTGGGAAAATATTGAATCGTTGTTTGGAAAACAAGATGAGTTTCGAGGGCACATATTGGAGAATGAGCTCATTGCATTACAACCCAACAGTTTCGAATCTATTCAACAATTCTTCACAAAACACAAGTCACTAGTACTGCAATGTAAACAATATGGAATGGAGAGGAAATATGACAAAGTGGATATATAAGCACTGAGAAAGCTTGGCTTAGAGTACTCAACCTTTGTCTCTACATTCCATTCCAGAAGAACTTACATCCCTACTTGGGATATTCCTTCTCTAGATGCTTTTCCCAAGTCCTTAATACTAGAGGAAGATAATTTGGTTCAAATGGGAGTGATTCAGACCACCAAGAATCAAGCACTCTTAGTGACAGACTCTAATAATGCACAAACAAGAGCGAAGTACAAATGGAAGGAGACCAAAAACACTGATTTGAATCCAAAAAAGAACTAGGAATCTTTCGATGGAGCCTTAGGTTCCAGGAAAAAGAAGACTAAGTGTCCATATTGTATGAGAGACTTTAATCCAGAGAGCCATTGCATGAAAAAGACCATCGACCAACTATAAACACTCCTTGAACAGAACAATATTTACCTTCCACAAGGAGCGAAGAAGTCTGATGTTGGACAACCGACAGAAGATCATGAGAGGTGCCATGCCTTGAAGGAAGGCCTCACTCCGTCGAAGGCTTACATGATAGATTCTGGAGCATCCAACCACATGGTTGCCTCTAGGGAATAATTCACCACTCTGAATCTCACAGGAGGACCTAGCATTCATATGGGCGATGACTCTCAAATCCCAGCAGCAGGTAGAGGTTCTATTAAAATCCAGCATGGAGAGTTTAAGAATGTACTCTTTGTGCCCTCTCTTGCAACAAATTTGGTATATATTTATCATATGGCATATGTTGGCTGGAAAAAGCAAGCTTTATTTGGTCCTAACTCAGTGGAGATATCAGATATCTCAATTGGGAAGATTATAGCAAAGGGTTTTGCAAACCATGCCTCCAAGGCATATGAATTCTCACACTTTCTACCATACTCAACTCCAGCACAATCTCAATAGCCATTCGAAAGGGAAGGTAAAAACTCTCTTTCATATCCATTTGCATATAATGATATGTTGTATAAGATTTTAGCTTTAGAAGATGAGGAACAAGATTAGCATGATCCTTATATTGAGATTGTACGTCAAAATGATCCAAATCCAAATCCTATTCCAAATCAGAAGCCTAAATGAGCTGAAAAGCTCATTGAAGGAGTTGGGAATGATGTTGGGGATCCAGATGATAGAAGAAAAATGAGGTCCCAGTATCAGAATGAATATGTTGCACTCTCTCACATAGCTTCTCTACCTACAGATTGGTGCAACAAACTTCCAAGAAGATGCTACTTGATGATAGAAAATGATCCACAATTTGGCCCACCAAAGAACAAAATGGATCATTCCATTCCTCCTCCAGAAAGAAGAGACAAAGAAACATTCAACAGATCATAAGAAGATGGAAAGGTTCACATGCACATTCCCAGGATGTTGATGCATAGAAGAACCATGATTTTGCATGGCAACTAGTGGAACCTTTAATTCATCAATACCAAGAGTAAACAAAATGGTTAGAAATGATATAAATTTCTTGATATTTAATGGAAATGGGTTAGAGGACCCTGAACCGCATTGGTTCCTATGTGAAGTTGTATGGACAATGCGACAAGTCCAATATGAGGCTATAAAAAGAGCCTAGATGATCACAACCCTTATTGGTCGTACGCTTGACTGGTATATGAAAGTATTTATTGCTCCAGCAAGGATTCCCAGAAATCATTAGATCAGATATGGATGGGACTGGTAGATACATTTAAAAATCCTAAATCTGAGTCGCAATGCATTATAAAGTTAAAAGACATCAAGGAGTTACCAACTAAGTTTGTTTGGGATTTCAACCAAATATTTAAAACTCTGATGAATAAAGTGAATTTTCATATGTCATAGGTCCAACATAAAGAATAATTTATTACATCAATGCTATCGCGTATTCAAGTTCCTTTGATGCAACTAAAGAATGTATCCCATAGCAAGGCCCTTGAGCTTTCTATGAAATTGGAGGCTTCACTGGTTGGAGAAACTGGCGCGGGAATGATGTAGATACCATCATAGCTTTCCAACCTCACATTGCAACTACAAGAAAGGAAAAGAAGTGCAAGAGGAACTTTGGTGGACATGATGTAGAACAGAAGGGCATCATAAGGATTCATGTCCATTATTCATGAACTATATTGCATCAGGCACAACAAATCTGATTAATACACAAGGTATTCCTTGTTGTAGAATATACCAAACCAGAGGACATCGGTTGAAATAATGCTTATATTTAAAGAAAATAGTAAGTGCACTAGGCAACCTATATTGTAAGTTATGTCAATCAGTGGGACATGATGAGAAAGATTGCAGTTTTAAATATTTGGTTGAAGTTATGTCCCTCAAACCAGGGGGTGTACCTTCTAGAGGTCAAGGACGAGGATGAGGCTTCGGTCGTGGAAGAGGCTTCCAAGTCATTTGTTATAATTGTGGTCAGCTAGATATTTTTCCAGAGATTGCACTAATCCTACATCGACATGTTCGTATTGCAAAGCATTGGATCATAATGTTGAAGAATGTCCACGGTTGATTGCTAAGTGGTAGGATAGAAACACAGGAAACCAGAACCCACCTAAAAATGCAAATCCAAACATTCAGAATATTTTTGTTGAACCAAGGGAGCCTAATATTGTTGTCGTTACAAGAGAAGGTGTTGATACTTGAGGATATCAAGAAGCACCATATGGAAAACTGAGATTGTGATTGACACAACAAAAGAAGGTGTCATTTGATGCCCATAAAGAAAAGTAATCTTGGACACTTGACATGAGTTCATCGATGGAAATCAAGAGTCAACTTTTGTTGTTGTACCGAATGAAGGACCGATATTGGAAATGCCTCAAAGGTTCAAACAGGTATTTCAAAAGAAACTGACAAATTTTTTTAGTAAGCTCAAAGAATTCCTTAAATTTTTTTTAACATTAATAGAAGATAAAGGTGTTATAATAGAATTGTCAGCTTTAGTTGAAGGACCTCAATTAGATGTGAGACCAACAAACAGAGTTAACCACATTAGGAAAATATTGAAAATTGGTTGTGAGATAAGGATGAATGCAACAAATAAGTGATTACAACATGGATTATATTATTATGGATTTATGCTCAGATGTTGATATTCTTACCAAAAAAACATGGGAAAGTATAGGAAACTCGAGACTAGTATGGTCTCCTATTCAACTAAGATTAGGTAATAAATCGAAGGTTTTTCCTATTGGTCGGCTGAAACAGGTTCCTATCGAGATAGAAGGACTTCAGACTTATGCAGATTTTGAGATGATAGATATTGTCAATGATACAAATCTGTATCCCCCACTTCTGGGGATCGAATGGGCCATTGGAAATCAAACAATTATCAATTTTAAGAAGAGGGTATTAACTTTTGAGGATGCAGAGCTAAGGGTCGTCACACCAATTGATCCTCTAGAAGGAAAGAGGTGTGTCGAGTAGGTAAATAGTGAAGGACAAGATGGATATCTAGACCATATCTATAATATTACTTCTACGATGGATGACAATGTGAATCTGACAGGAGATGGAAAACATAGTGGGTGAAGTATTAGTTCTTACTCATTGGATTCATGAGAAGCTCTAGAAAACTGGTAGAACTGACTACATGAAGTATCCATGCAGAATGCACAAGAATTACAAAACCTGTGTAATATTGGGTTGGTATTGAGGTATGTGATCTACTTACCTATGAAGGTTTATCTAACCTATATTCTTTTCTTATAGAGTTTGAAGAGAAAGTATTTGAACCTCAGCACTTGTTAGCTCTGGATTTTGCATTGAAGGCTACACCCGCAAAATGGTGGGTTGGGAATAAGCAAAGGATTTCAGAATTGTCGTAATGTCAAATATTGATGGAAGTCTGATTTGGAGAAAAGGTTCTCTACGTTGGTAAGAAATATATTGGACTGACTAATCTTGTTGATCATATTCACCATTGTTGCGTGACATGGGGGACATTGCCGCGACAGGAATGGGTCCACCTTTTCATACACACTTTAGACATAATACTGATAAACTAGTATACGGTCGTTGAGCTGCAACGAGGAACAATTGAGTGGGAATATCTAGCTGCTAGTTTCAAACATACATTTGAATATTGTTGATGATAATTCTTCAATTGATGTTGCTCTACAAGTAATCAGAACTAATATCTTTGAATATATTTATGTGTCAATTGAAAGTTTTCATCAGAGCAGTGCAACAGTCCAGCATTGGATCAAGTGCTACTATATAACAGGTCAACTTGAAGATGGTGATCCACATGACATGAAAATTCCTGAGTCTGAAGGTACTCCCGTAGTGGAAGGGTTGGGTATATCAAGTGACAAGTTGATGAATCCTTTGAAAATAAAGAAAGTAAATATTGGTTCTCTAGAGAATATGAAATTTGCCAATATCAGAGACTACTGGGATGGTGAGACTATAGGAAAGATTGCATACCTATTACATGAGTTCTGGGATCTATTCCCAACTAAATTTTTAGAAATGAAGGGAAATGTTGGAGATCTAAGAGAAATGAAGATTCCTTTGAAGCTTGATGCAAAACCTATTAAAAAGAAACCATACGAACTCAATCCAAGGTACAATGAAAAATTCAAGAAAGAGGTAGACAGAATGTTAGATGCAGGCATTATAGAACCTGTTGAATAATTTGAATGGATTAGTCCTATGGTAGTGCAATACAAGGAAACTAATGAAACACGTATCGGTGTCGACCTGAGAAAGATGGATAATTCCTGTCTACATGATCCATTTCTGACCTCATGTGTAAATGAAGTATTGGAGAGCGTCAGAGGACAAGAAATATATTATTTACTAATGGATTCTCTTGTTACCATCATATTAGGATTACAAAGGAAGATCGGAAAAAAACAACCTTTACGACAGAATGGGGATGTTTACAACATACGGTAATGCCCTTTGGACTAAAAAATGCTCCTACTATTTTCTCTAGAATAGTTAATGTATCTGATTTTAAAGACTTCATCCATAAATTTATTAAGGTATGCTTTGATGACTAGATGGTATTTGGTCTAGTAAAAGGTCACATTGAGAGTCTTAGAATGATGCTCGACTGGTGTTGATAGTTCTAGATTTCCCTTAATTAAAGAAGTGTATTTTATGTGCCCCTTTTGGAATCTTGTTGGTCCATGTGGTTTGTAGAGATGGAATACTGATGGATCATGCCAGAATGTGATTATTTTTTACCTGCCACCACTCTCGACAATGAAACAATTGACAACTACCTTAAGACATACAAAGTATTAGAGAAAGTTCATAAGAGTATATGCAAAGGTTACAACCCCTTTGGAGAAATTATTGAAGAAACATATCAAGTTTCAATGGAATGATCAATGTCAAGAGAGTCTTGATGTCCTTAAGAACAATATGGTTACAACACCTATATTGGCCTTTCTAGAGTGGAAAAAAAAATTAATGTACATGTCGATGCGTCGTTTGTTGCGCTGGGCATTGTACTTGTGTAGCCAAGCAAAGGTTTTATTAATCATCCCATCGCATTTTATTGTAGAAAACTATCAACGTTAGAAAAGAACTATACCATGACAAAAAGAGAAGGATTAGCTATGGTATATTCTCTTCAAAAAATTGAACATTATTTGTTGGGAGGACATTTCAAGATGTATACAGACCATTCTACATCGAAATATTTGGTTAATAAGCTAGTGTTGGGGGGGGATATTTGTCATTGGCTTCTCCTATTCCAAGATTTTGACTTTGAAATTATTGTTAATCTGGGTCGATTGAATTTGGGACCGTACCATCTGTCGAGGCTAGGAAATGGAGAAGATCCTGGCAATATCGACGATAGTGTTCCTAACGCACAACTATTTACAATCAAGATGTTTGATGATCACTAAAAATATATTATACATCTCTTAACTACAGGATATGCACCAGAAGGATTCAGTATAGCCCAAAAGAAACAATTAGTTGTAAAATCTGCAGATTTCCAGTTGATCGTTGGATAATTATACAAGCTAGGACCAGATGAATTTCTCCATCGTTGTGTCTTGGAACACTAGTGGCTGATGGTATTGAATGCAACACATGATGGTGTCATGGGAGGCCATTATGCAGGAAAAACAACAATGCACAAGATATTACAAGCAGGATTTTGGTGGCCTACTTTGCATGCAGACACTAAAGATTATTGTCACAGATATGATATCTGTTAAAGAGCTGGAAAATCGTCGCAACGAGATGAGATGTTGCTAGTACAATAGGTGAATTTAAAGGCATTCGACAAATGGGTTGTTGATTTTATGGGTCCTATTAATCTACCATGAAAAAATGGGTGCACGTTATATAATCACTGCGACAAACTACTTGAATAGGTGGGATGAAGTAGTGCCAGTAAAGTATTGTATTGTTGCGACTGGTGCAATAGTTTTGTTTGATAAAGTAGTGACCCGATTTGGATGCCTAAAAATTTTGATAAGTAATCAAGGCACACATTTTCTGAATCAACTAACTGATGAATTAACTAAGGAATTTCAGATTCAGCACCAGAATACAATGCCATATCACCCACAAGCGAATGGTGTTATCGAAGCATTCAATAAGATTTTGGAGAATGCATTGATAAAAAATATGTAATGTTCAAAGTGATGATTGGGACCAGAAGATACATGTGGTATTATGGGCTTATCACACTACCTACAAAAAGTTGACAGGACAAAATCCATTTAGATTGGTTTATGGATAAGAAATTTTTGTGCCACTAGAATATATTGTACCTAGACTATGGATAGTCGTAATTACTGAGATGATCGATGTTGGTGATGTACAAGAAAGATTGTCGCACCATGTACAGTTTGAAGAAGATCACTTTGTCGTAGGCTATCATCAAAATGTCGAGAAGGAACAACAGACAATTTGGCACAACCAACATATTAGTATAAGCAGTTTCAAATTGGAGATCTTGTTCTCCTATATGCCAAGTAAGATTTTGAACCATCCTGGAAAGATTTGAACACATTGGCTGAGACCATATGTTGTCATTCATATCACTTAGGGAGGTGCAGCTGAGTTATAGAAGTTAGATGGTACACCCTTCAAGGGGTTAGTGAATGGAAGTCGGGTAAATCCTTTTCAGGATAGCCACACTTCGGTCGACTAATAGTTCAACAAGTCAAAAAACAAATTATGAGTGTTTTTGTTGCAAGTTTTTGAGTATCTTTGTCGCAAGTTTATGAATAGTTTGTCTCAAGATTATGAGTGTTGCAAAGAGAAAATTTGTTTTTGCAGTAGATATGTCAAATTGTTGTCGCAAACTATATGTCTATCTCAAGTGAATAATTGTTGTCGCACGATGGATTTTGGTCGCAAGTGGCAGTTGGCTAACAGTTAATTTAAGCCAATGAGAGATTTTGACGGCATGTGTTTTGGTCACATCTTTCATTAATGCACAATAACTACCATTGAACTGACAGATGAAGTGACGGTTTGGTTGACGGTCTCCTTGACATGATTAGAAATATTGCTCCATGTGACAGAATTTGTCGCCACCAATTTCCATTTATTACAGGATCGTGCGGGAAAACAAGTTTTCATATGCATCAAACTACTTCATATCCATGACGAAGCCTTTTCATTCCATTGCATCCAACTGACTAACTTCTTGTGTTGAACCATCTGTATGCAACTATTTGAGACAAAGTTATTTTCTAATAGCATGGTCATTTATATTTCAAGTACAAGCATTGTTCTATAATCAAGCATGTAGATTTTGTCACCTATACCTATTAGGAAAGATACTATAGAAGTTTTCTCATAACCAGAGATGATTATATATGTTGTTTTACAGTCGTAACATCCCATCCCATTAAGAATAGAATGTTCTGGTCATGGAACTGGTTGCAAACCAAGAACAACAACTCCACATGAAGCTAAAGAAATAGGATATGGGTCGGACAAATTATTGCTTGATTATGTTCCTCCAAGGCCAGTGGAGGCACCTAAAGTTACTGTTGGCAAGAATTCCAAATATAAGCTAGTAAAGAAATCCATACTAAAAGGAGTCCATGTGACGATGGACATTATCCCAAATTTGAAGAAGATGGGTTTTATCGACCCTGACCTACAGAAGTTCCCCGAACTTGAGATGAAGCGATATATGACCACTGTTCGAGAGACAGAGGATGGACCTATTCATGTGGTCCTAATGGAGTGGGCTAGAGGATTGCATAAATATAGATTGTTGTCGATGATACATACGCAACATTTTGGTCGCACAGCAGAGGTGAATACATGTGTGAAGAAATTGCCGATATTATTTCATGGATGATGTCTATGGCTAAACAGAAAAATATTAGTAGACATTAGGGATCATAACATCCATCAAAATACTTCCACTTGTAGGGGTCGACCCATATCCCTTCTTCACTGGAAAGGATCAGGAAATTTCGCTTACTAATAAGATGAATGATAAGTACAATTTACCTAGATATAAGAGAGGCTTTTATATTGCCTTTATCAATGACACTATCATTTGGTTCCCAGGAAAAGTTTTAAATAGCAAGTTGTTACAGAATATGCGACCGAACTAGTGCACCATCAAAAAAATTATTGCAGAAGAGCAGTGTGCAGCGGGCATCGACCTGTTTTTTGAATGAATTACTAGCAAATGTCACAGATGTGCAAGAAAAGGGTAATCCCCATAACTATTCGTGGTTTTTTATTTTAATTTCATTTGCCACATGGGAATAACCATCAGACTACCAATGGGTAGATGTACACGTACATGCCAAGGAGCAAGATAAAAGAATCTCTGGTACGATAAGGAGAATGCCCAATGGCAACGAGATAAAAATGTTGAATTTTATTTGCAAGGAGAAGCACTTGGTTATTTTATTCGAAAGTGGGAAATATTTACAGAGGAAACTATCAAACGGTTTCGCAATATCATAATATTTTTGGTCGGGTCTCACCATATATTTTTGTAGCTGCGACAAGACCCACATAGCCAGTGGTTATCTACGCATTTTCAGCTATATGATGAAGAGATTGAAATGATTTTTCAATATTGGTGTGAAGAATCGAGACAACATGTCGTAGAGGATCAAATCTCTACAAAAATCGAGCCATGACAGGATGACACATCAAAGAAGCAAAATGGAAATCAGGGAGAAGATCCACCAATAGAATAAATCCCATGAATCTCTCCCTATTACAGTAAAATTGAATCTAGTGCAACCCCAACAAATCCATAATTGGGGGATAAAAGAAAATGATCTAAAAAATATGAGAAGAGTCGCAAGAAGAGGACGGTTGACAAGAAAACTGGAATCATTGGTAATGACTATAATTTTATTTCAGATTGAATGGAGGAAGTAGAAAATCAAAGCTGCAAAAATATGAATAAACGACATACCGAATTGGTAAGCAACATTATATATTTACTACAGACACTTTTTATTGTAGTAAAAGAGGTTAGAGAAGTTGTCGCGCAGGATCCATATTCGACTATGTCGCAAGAAGAAGCAGCCCCATCAGAAGAACGACCTATAGAAGTATTGTCAATGCCTAAACAAAGAAAAATTCAAGTGATTGCTAAATCAATTTACTTAGGAATGTTGGAACACAATGTCATGATCAAGGATCTTGATCAGGTAACTTTTTATTTTTCTGTAGTACTAATGTATCTACTGCATAATATTGAATAGTCTACAGCAGAATAAATGAAGAAAAGAGAGTGTGAGTTATTTGTCCAACTCAAACATTCTAATACTACCATTTCATCGCTGAAGAATAAAGTAGAGGAGACAAAGAAAAAAGAAAAAATGTCGCAGGATGAGAGGCATCGACTAGATGAATTTGTTATGCTTACTTGCAGTAATTTTGTTGATGAAGGGATTACAATTGATATGTTCTTCGAGGCCAAAATTTTATGACTTCATGAGGTAGATGACAACCTCTGAAAAAAAGTCACAGAGCTGGAAATAAAGATGACTCTTAGTACACCTCCTGATGAATTGGAAGCTCGACATAATGCAGTAAAGGAAGCTGCACAAAAAAAAAAGGAGGTCGAAGCACTTTGTGCCAAGGAATATGAACAAGTTTCTTAGTCATGGGAAGTCTTGATAGATGCTACATTTGGAGTGGATCACAGAAAAACTTCACCCTACTTAAGCAGATTTTAATAAACTGAAGGTTGAATTGAAGAAATTGCCACCTGTAGAAAAAATGAGAAGGGATGCACATTTGAAAACCTTACAATGCCAAGTAGTTGGATTGTGGACACAGTGGAAGCATAGAAAATATCGTGCCACAAAGCTCAAGTAGAAGCATAAAAGGCTTCAGGAACTATCCACGCAATTCATGAAAAATTGCGATAGGCATTGGGTGCGATAAAAGTAGCAACTTCGGAACATATCAGTTCTGAACTTGTCAAATAATTGCAAAAAGTCCAGGAAGAAGTGCGACAAGAAGCGGAAGTCGTAATGAAAATATGTCAATATTTTCAGAACAAGCTCGCACCAACAGAAGTTTTGGACTAAAGTGGCTCGGGATGAGCCATAGGTGAGTGTTGGGGACCTGTTGGCCCTAGGAAAAGACAAGAAAAGATAAACAAAATCTTGTTCAGAAAGATGAATATTATGGTCGCAAGATGAGCAAAGATTACGACGAAAGAAGTTGCAACAAAGGAGCATGAAACCAAGTTGAAATGAGAAGTTCGACTTATTTTTAGTAAAAATATAGTTAGACTAATAGTCTACTTTTGGGAATAAATCATGATTGTAAATAGGGTATATAGTATCTATTTGTAGATGTAATGGGATGGGTTAAATTAGTGATACAACCTGTCGACTGACTGTTGATAATTAGTCGACACGTAAAACAAGAATTGTACAAGCCTATAAAGTCGATCCAAGATATGTGAGGACGACATAACATATATACGACAAAGAGTAGAGAATAAGGCAGAATAGAAGATATACAAAAAAAGACAGATAGAACAAAACCAGAGAGCACGAGATGGGAAAAAGAAGCCATTGATTGTTAAGAATATCTAAAGAAGAGTTTGCAAGTTGTGTGTAGACCAAATCTGTTCAAATATTACTCATGCCAGATGAAGAGCGCCTTTGTGGTTTTTCTCGGATGTGTTTCCACATTAAACTCAGTGTCTTTGTGTCTTTAATAATTGTGTCTATGATTGAATGAATATATGTTGTCAATGAATATGTTAAGCATGTCGACCATCTAACTGATATAAATGGTATGAAATTTTAATGCATGTTTAATAATATAGATTAAATGATGTGATGAGTGTCAATGGATCACTTTGGTATATTCTTTGATGATGTGTGTATGAAGACAAAAGACTATTCTGATCCAGGAGGATATTGGTGGCCCCCACCTATTCCACTTGGACCCCCACCATTGTTTCTTTCAGTTTTCCAGTTTCCTTAATTGTAGCACAATTTACTATTTTTGGCAGTTTTCGGGTCCTAAACTTCTGTAGCCGTTTTGAGGCCCTAAACGACGTTTATTCGGCATCAAATGGTCGGGCAAATATGAGTTAGTTCTGGACTTGATATATGTTGTTTATGGATGTATTCCTTAAATAGATCTTTGTAACGATGCATGATGCACGTCAAACGGAGGTAGTATGCTAAAGTTACGACCCCGGGAAATTGATGTACCAAGTTACCCAATGGGGTCCACATTTTGGTGTTTCATCTCCCAGGGTTAGGTTTTTGGATGTGTAGGGTTTCCATTGTTTCTCAATAATATATAGGCCTTCGAGCCTCATTGTAACACAGATTTCAGAGGCATGTAGCCGCCACATCTCTTCTCAGAGATAAGCTACCAGCACTCTAGCCAGTTTATTTCCATTCTGTATGTAAACTAGTTTTAGTTATTGATTAATGAAATGAAGTGTTATTTCTCATGCATATTTGTTTCCATGGTTATTTGTGTATTCTGTTGCGTTCCCGCATAAATCTGGATCAGTGGTATCAGAGCAATATGCTCTTTCTTGATCCTTCTTTGCATGTCCCCAATGAGGGCGAGGTATAAAGAGTTAGGGCTCGATCTAGTTGAACATTTGCAAGATCAGCCTCGCAAATCCCGACGGCCACCCATGGGGGATGAAAAGAAATACGAGGGCGCATAAGATCCTATCAAAATGTTGCTCGAGGAGGCCCTTGAAAAACAAAGGAACACGATGATGGATAATTTCACCCATATCTTTTAATGAATTCCCACTAGCAGCGCATCTACATCTAGTAGCCACTCTGGAGGCGCAACCCATTTTAAGGGACAAGTAAAATTCGACATTCCCATATTTGATGGCCGAATAGATGTAGACGCCGTAGATAGATGGTTGAATCTATTAGAAGGATATTTCTCGATTCATGACTTTTTCGATTGGGAAAAGATTACTTTTTCTCTACTCAAAGTCGCCCCCCATGTCAAGGACTGGTGGGAAACCTACTGTGAGAGAAAGGACGAGGAGGAACCCTCTATGTTCTCGGTTGTACCACTTGTAATTCTTTTTGAGATGCCATAAATGGACAATATTATCCGGTGGGGAGCTATGAGGACAAGTACATATAATGGACTATGTTGCGGCAACAAAGAGATCAAGACGTGCATGAGCTGACGAATCTGTTCCATACCCTGTGCACCAAGTTGGGTATCAAAGATTCAGAGAAACATTTGGTGCTGAATTTCCATAGTTGTTTGCATAGATACATTCAGGAGGAAATGGAGTTCCTCAACATCTCCTCTCTTGGTACGGCATATCGGTATGCTGCCAAAATTGAGAAAAAATTCAAACAGAAAAAAGCGAGACTTTGGATCTACGAATCAGAAGAAAGGGAAAGGTGCCCCCAAAGCGTAGAACCAAGGACACAGCCAAGGCATGGTGACTCAAGAAAACTTGCCAAATCCACAAGAAAAGAGCAACATTGCAAATCCGAAGAAGGAAGCGGGAAAGTGGTGCGAGTTCCATAAGAGCCGCACTCACAACACAAGTGAGTGTCGGGCCAAGCTGTCATTGGTGGCCCAGATAAAGGCTTCTGAATCAGATGCATACTCTGACATTGAATCAGAACCCGAGAAGGGTAATGACAGAGGGAAGAATATTATCAATGCAGAGCCCAACACTACCATTTCCACCACAAAGATCCAAAAGGAAGAACCAGAATATTCAGAGGAGGAGGAGTGTCTTTTCCACTCCCAGATGTGGGTAAAGGGTTCCCCGCTACAGTTCATTGTCGACAGTGGGAGCCAAAAGAACTTGATTTCAGTAGAGGTAGTGAAGTGGTTGGGTTTGCCGACCACAGCACACTCACAGTCGTACACCATCGGGTGGCTTCACTAAGGACGGGATCTCCACATCAACCAACAGTGCCACCTTCCCTACAGCATCAAGCCCTTCACGGATGAGATATTATGTGATATTGCTCCTCTTGATGTTTGTGATGTATTATTAGGTCAACCATACTTATGGAATCAGCATGTTGTGTATGAGTCCCAGCCTCATGCTATTATTATTATGTTGGGAAATAATTTGTACAGGATACCAGAGGTACCACCTCCTGCCGCTCTCTTTGGTTACTGCAAAACAATGCAGTAAGCTCATTTCCAAAACCAGGAAGTTTGTTTTCTTGATGATCCACCCTCAGGGAAAGAATAAGATCATGGTCATGACATCCATACAGGGCCCCTTCGTATGCCAACAACAAATGGACAAGGTTGTGGAGGAGTATTGGGACATATTCACCTCACCCACCGGGGTGCCTCTCCACTGTCAGGTCAAGCACCCCATCAATCTAACCCCAGGTGTGCCAGTTCCCAATGGACCAGTCTATCAATGCTCTATTCTAGAGAATGATGAAATCAAGGGGTAAATTCAGGAGCTTCTGCAAAAGGGTCACATCCAGCCAAGTTCATCGCCCTGTGGGAGCCCGATCGTGTTGGTATAGAAGAAGGATGGGACATGGAGACTCTGTATTGACTACCGAGCGCTGAATAAGATCACTATCCAGAATAAGTACTCGATCCTACGGATTGATGACCTCTTGGACCAGCTAAAGGGGGGAATATATTTTAGCAAGATCGAATTAAAGTTTGGGTATCACCAGGTACCGATCAAACCGACCGATGTGTGGAAGACTACCTTTAAAGCCAAGGAGGGCCTTTTTGAATGGTTGGTCATGCCTTTTGGGTTGACGAATGCTCCTAAAACCTTTATGAGACTGATGGAGGATATCTTGCATCCATTCACCAACTCATTTGTAGTAGTGTACTTGGATGACATCCTGATATTCAGCCAGACTTGGGAAGAGCACTTCCACCACATTCGATAGGTCCTCCAAACACTGCGGCAGCACAAGTTGTGTGCCAATTTGGACAAGTGCACTTTTGGCATGACCCAAGTTCAGTATCTGGGATACATTATTGATGAGTGTGGGGTACATGTGGATCCAACCAAGATCCAAGTCATTCGGGATTGGCGATCCCCAACTACTCTAACAGAGCTTCACAGATTTTTGGGCCTTGCTAATTTCTACCGCACATTCCTGTTGGGATTCTCTCATATCACTTGGCCCTTGAGTCAAATCACCAAGGGAGAAACAAAAGCAAAATTATTTTGGTCGAAAACTCAATAGAAGGCATTTGCAAAATTGAAACATCGCCTCTGCTGTGCCCCAGTGCTCACATCACCAGACTTGCAACAACCATTTGAGATCGAGACAGATGCCTCTGACTATGCTATTGGGTAGTCCTTAGTCAACAAGGGCATCTAGTTGCATATCACAGTGAGACACTGTCCAACACAGTCTGCAAATATCCCACTTATGAAAAAGAGATGTATTCCATTGTATAGGCTTGCCGACAATGGAAGCATTACATTTTGGGGAAGGAAACGATCATCCACACAGACCACCGACCCCTAAAGTTCATACAGACACAAGGGAAGTCACAGAACGATCACCATTAGAAGTGTTCCACATATCTACAACAGTTTCATTTGAACATCAAGTACAAGAAGGGAAGCACCAATAATGTTGCAGACTGCCTCAGCCGACCACCAATCATGGCAATAACCACCGTGCTCAACTCTTGTGGGCACGAGACTTCTGATTGGCTGCTTCTCTACAAGAGCGATCCAGAATTCAGCCACAGATACCAGACACTCTTGGAGGGAAACCAAGTTCCAAAATTTCACCTCCGAGATGTACTACTATGTCACATGGGACACCTTTGTGTTCCTTCAAGCGAGCATGCCAAGATGATTTGGGAAGCGCACTATAGTCGGGTCGCTAGGCATTTCAGGGTTGAGAAAACAGTGGCAGTAATGCAGAATTATTTCTATTGGCTAAACCTTTGACTGGACGTCGGGAAGTACATCTGATCCTGCACTGCCTGTGCCATTGCCAAACCATCCATCAAGAAGCAAGGCCTCTATACTCCATTGCCTACCCCTAGTCGACCTTGGGAATCCATCTCCATGGATTACATGTTGGGCCTTCCTTCTACTAAGCATGACAATGATTGTGTGTTTGTGGTCATTGACAGATTCTCAAAGATGGCCATAATGACGGCCTGCAAGAAGAATATCACAGCAGAAGCCACTGCTAAACTCTTCTTTGAACGAGCATGGGTACACTTTGGGATCCCACAGTTTATAATATCAGATCGGGACAGCAGGTTCCTTAGTACATTCTGGTCTAGCCTATGGTCAATGCTAGACACTAAGCTCACAAAGTCCACATATTTCCATCCCCAGACTGATGGCTAGACAGAGGTCGTCAACAGGATGATCGTACACATTTTGCGCATGTATAACTCAAAGCATCCATGCACATGGGATGAGAGCCTCCCCTGTGTACAACACAGCTATAACCGGCCCCTCCACATCTCAACCAACCACAACCCCTTTCAAGTGTGCTTAGGATTCCATCCACTATGTCCCACTGACGTAGCCATCCCATTTGCAGCTACTCATGCTAATTCAGCTCATATCCAGTCTAAAGTTTCCAAGGCGAACAACTTCATTGAGCGCATTCAACACATTCACCAATAGGTTCATGACATATTAGACAGATCTAATGCTAAGTACAAGCAGCGACATGATCAACATCAAGTGCAACACAAATTCCAGGTGGGCGACAAAGTGTGGCTACATTTGCAGAAGGAGCGCCTCACTGGACCCCACCGCAAGATTCTCCTGCTCCGATATGGGCCATACACCATCACTAAGGCTTTCGTGGACAATTCCTTTGAGCTCAGTATTCCACCATTCCTTGGTTTGCACCCAGTGTTCAATGTGGACCGCCTTCGGGCCTACTTTCCACCTATATTGGACACATCAAACGTGACAGAACAACTCACACCAACAGAGTTAAACCCCGACTACATTGAGCAAGCCACAACTGATCGAATTATGGACACACAGATCAAGAACACCCGCCAGCAGAAGATCCAGCTATATCGAGTTGTCAAAGCAGGCCAACTCCTTCACCAAGGAAAGTGGCTCACCAAGGACCAAGTTCAGCAGAAGTTTCCTCATCTCATGGAGGAACTCAACGAAATGGGGACCATTGCTTCCTAAGGGGGGAGGAATGATCTAGGAGGATATTGGTGGCCAGACACCTATTCCACTTAGACCCCTACCATTGTTTCTTTTAGTTTTCCAGTTTCCTTAATTGTAGCACAATTTACTATTTTTGGCAGTTTTCGGGTCCTAAAATTCTGGAGCCGTTTTGAGGCCCTAAACGACATTTTTTCGGCATCAAATGGCCGAGAAAATATGAGTCCGTTCTAGACTCAATATTTGTTGTTTATGGATTTATTTCTTAAATAGATCTTTCTAATGATGTATGATGCACATAAAACAAAGGTAGTATGCTAAAGTTATGACCCCGGGAAATTGATGTACCAAGTTACCCAACGAGGCCCACATTCTGGCATTTCACCTCCTAGGGTTAGATTTTTGGATGTGTAGGGTTTCCATTGTTTCTCAATAATATATAGGCCTTCGAGCCTCATTGTAACACAGAGTTCAGAGGCATGTAGCCACCACATCTCTTCTTAGAGATAAGCTACCAACACTCTAGCTAGTTTATTTCCATTCTGTATGTAAACCAGTTTCAGTTATTAATTAATGAAATGAAGTGTTATTTACGCTGCATATTTGTTTCCATGGTTATTTGTGTATTCTGTTGCGTTCCCGCATAAATTTGGATCATATTCCCTGGTTTCGATCGAGTGACTAGATGTTGCTATGATCAAGAAATCCCCTAACATAACTGCAGAAACCTGGTTCTGGAATTCCCCATAGATATCTTGGGTGAGACATCATTTGCATCGTAGGTGTTGTCAAAGGGGTTATACTCTGTTAGGTCAATATCTTGGGCTTCGTTGACGATCAAGGAATCTGAACCTAGGTCAATAGGAAATCACGCCAACAATGAGAATCATTGTATGACCCTTTTGTATTCTTCTCCAAATTCATGGGATAACTTGGTAGTGTAAAATGGAATCATTGTATGACATTAGTGCTTGATGAGGTCGCAACCACTTTAATTTTAGAGGAGGTGATGCAAAAATATTCTAAATCCACCAATGATGCCTTGGTTTTTCATGGAATGTCAAAAGAGAAAGGAACGAAGAGGGAAAAGGGTAGATCCAAATATCAAGGAAGACTTAAATATCTTAGAATGTCCAAAGAAGAAAAATGGAATTATGGAAAGGTTGGGAATTTTAAAAGAGACAATAGGGAAGAGAAAAAGAAAAATAAGAAGGAAATAGATAATTACGATTATGATAGATATTAGTGAATCCATTCGCATGTGAGTAATTTACAACAAATATAGAAAAAAAACATGTACATTTTAAGAAACCAATAGTTTTGGAATACATTAAGATGATTCCATCTTGAGGGAGATCACTCAATTAGAGATTGGGAATGATTATGATTTTAAAAAATGTTCTCAAGATGATGGTGGATATACCTTGGCTACAACTTTGGAAACTCATGCAAACCAAACTATTTGGTTGACAAAATTTGGAGCTTCCTTCCATAAGACTTCACATCAAAATTAGTTTTAGTGTATGAGAATGCAATGTCCCTAAACACCCCTACAATATTTGAAAATTAATGGGGAACTTATATTCACCCTCTGAAGCTAAATACCCTCCTATAGCCTAGCCTCATGGAGGCTTTTAACCATTTCCTCGGCCTAACTTAGCTCCCACTAGAAATAGGAAATACAAATGCAAAATGTGTACAAATATAAAACACAATGGGATAAAAAAAGGTTCATAGACAAACAACATGCATAATTTGGAAAATTCACAACCAGAGAATAAATATCAACATAAACACAATAAACAATGTATACTTATCTTCAATGAAAACTAACCTCAACAATTGGTTGTGTAAGATCAACATTCCACCCAACCATAGGTATCAAACTCTGATACCACCCCCAAGTTGGGCTATGGGGCCCTTGGGGAAAAGGACACTTCTAGACTTTTATCTCCCAACCCAACACCCATTTCCTCTCAATGCTTAGACACACGCTCATCTAGATATTTTATAGGAACCTCAATAATCCCTCACATCCATAGCACTCCTTTCAGCTACCCTACAGAGCACAAGCAAGGAATACCTATTCATTAATCCATAATTCCCTCATGGAATCCAACCCTTGCGGTGCTTGCTAGTGCATGCAATAATACTTTTGAGCTAATATGTGTCTTTCAATTATTTTGGGTATAAATTAACTATGGCTTCTCAAGAAATCATGAGTAGTAAATATCAGGGTAAGTTTCTTACTATGTCCATCCTTTGAACTCCCTATGACCAAATTGGTTCCATTAACTTTCTACCACTATGTTACCTCTCAAATGGTATGGTCTCAACTTAGTGTAGCCTTAGTGTACTCCCAGCATGTGTGGGTTTGTTCACCTTGGATCCCCCTCGATGGGTTCAAAGGATAGACTCCCCTCAAAATGAGAATGTTGGTTGACAAGAGAACTGGCATTGCTTCTGCTCCCAAGAGAAAGGAATCTTACAAGGTCAGAAAGTTATATCATCCTCCACTCCTCCATATCTATGTGAGAGGAATTACTCACAAACCTTGTGCAAGGATTTAATGATTGAATAAATTAGTTAAGGCAGGTGTTATCACATATACATTTGCAGCCGGGCTACCATGATGCAACATACATATTGATCTCTTTATTCTTCCGAGCTATTGATTCACATGGGGTTTTAGCATGGATCATTACAACCTCAACCATTTCAAAGCCTTGTTCAGAAGTGTTTCCTTGCCAGGACTGAGATTCACTTGTCCATTTAGATGATTTCAGTGATGACCTAGATCATTGGAGTAGAGTAGTAAAGCAGATATGGTACACACAGTTACAAAGGGGCTTATCAAATGGAGATAAGTATATATGGTGAGATCAAGTATATGCTTCCTTGGTTTGTTTTTTCTCTATGATGTATATTAAACACTTAGGTTTCTCTTGTTAGGATGATCGTGGTGACCTATGCTTATATATGATGATGCCTAAACTTGTGCTAAGATCGATCATTGTGCTCAATGTAGAATGTTGTTTCCCATGCCATGCTTTATACAATTGATTAAACCTTAGTGATGTGTTCATCCCAATATGTCATTTGTCCACATCCATCCAATTCATCTATTGTTGAATTTTATCTTGTGACATTAAACATATTTTCCCCATCTTGACCCCTATACATGATAGACTCCATGTTGTTATGTGTCTTTGGCTATGAAGTATGTGGCTTGGCCATTGTGGCTGGGTTCACCAGGTAGTTATCCTTTAGTCCTCAAAACAAGTGCTCCACCAAATAGTGTTGCTAAACAATAAAGCATTGGAACACATAAAAGCTATATCTAAATGATGCAAAGTATAAATGTTTAAAAGGTAGTTAGTGGCCAATGGGTTGAGCACTCATTCTTTGTAAAATGTAAGGCTCATTTTCCCTCCATAGGGGCAACAGGGAGAGGAAAACTCGTCGAGGCTATGGACTACTCATTGGAAGCAGGGCTAGGACTTAGTCATTTACTAGAGCCCAGAAGGCTTTCTAGGGAACCTGCTCTTGTAGGTTGACTACTATATTATGTGAAAATAAGAAAGTTATTGAAAAAGATCAATGGTCAATGATGAGCACTCACTCTTTGTATAGTGGTCAACTCATTTTCTGCCACAAGGAAACAGGGTGAGACTATCCTGCAAAGGATATGCATTTGTAAGTACTAGAGCCTAGAAGGCTTCCAACGCACATGTGTTTGAAGGTTGACATGTATTGTAAAGTAATGAAAAGGAAAACTTGCTAGATTCTAAAGGAAATAAGCCCAAGTACTTTATCCATTTGTGAGACAACGCCATCCCCTATTACTATATGTCATGCATACATCTTGTTGGTTGAGTGTATTGGTTATCATTCAGAGAGATCACATAGTCATAGCGAATCATGAGTCATTTCCCTTTACCTTAAGCCTTGTTTTCCACCTTCACCCAACACTAGTAGATTGTTTAAACTTTGTAAGCATGGCATGCGAAAGAGACTTCCAAAAGGTTCAATGATGTTTCAAAGGCACATGTATATCTTACTTATTATTATTATTATTATTGTCACCATCATTCTGAATAACATGACTTAAGTTGGTTTTTGATATACACCATTGGAGCATTTCTTACCTTGGATACATGCAGAATCGTATCGGTATAGTATCTCACCTATAGTTTGGGTACTTTGACCTGGTCAACCCAGCTGACCAAGTCAAACACAGTTCCCAATGAATTGACTCAAAAAACAACAATGCTTATATTCGTCCCCTACATTCCCAGGACCAATACTATGGTTTCAGTTTCCATAATTTGGCCCCAGATATCATTATCACTTTATTATTGGCTAAATTATCAAGTTTTATTACATATTGCAGACTTTTTGGTTCTCCTATAGCATTGCAGTGTTATAGGTGGTATGAGTAGTCACTTATACCATTCTTCTATGTGTCCAGACCATCCATTATAGTCAGTTTTCCCCAGTTCTTAGCTTGGACAGAGTTATGATGATTTTATTCAATTTCAAAAAATGAACTAGGAAATTCACTGAAAAAATCGATTTGACCTGTTAAGTGAAGCAAATGGTAGGGAAATTTCTCAAATGATGTATCTTGGCTCCCCGTAGAGTTCTTCATCATTTTCAATTAGCATTTGGTCTGAGATTATTTTGTTTTGGCTTAGCCAGTGAGGACGTCCATCAAGGGGTGCCCCTCAACTTGGCCACTTGATGTATTACATTAATGTTATATCTAATGTTATGAGGTTGTAATGGGGCATAGGGTGAATCAAGCCCCTAGTGACCCCATTTAATGTATTTTCATGATCATATCTTATGTTATATTTTTCTTTGACTTAGACAAGGTGTCATTGGGCAAAAATTGTGCCCCCCATGATCTAGTCAAATTGATCCATGCAAAGGTAATCTCCACCATTGATAATGTTATAATCTCAAATGTCAGATGTAGAATTAAGTTAGGGTTTGTGTCTCTCAAAATCTATATAAAAACGAGACCCCCGCATTGTATCCCATTTGGAAATTGTGCACCATTGGCTCTTGAAGAATAATAGAGAGAATATTTTTAGGATCTCTTGTCTTTTGTGGATGATTGAATAATGTTCTTTTTGATTGACTCACATTATTTCTTACTTGCATTGGAGATCATTGGTGAATCCGTGGCATATTTTTTCTAGATCCATTTGTTTGACAAGGAAGTTGATTTGAAGAGGGGCGCACCTGTGGGAGATGTCCACCTTGCTATTCTTTCCAGATTGGTGGATATAGGGAGTATTTTTATCTTATGATTTCTTACTCTCTTATTTGTTTACTTCTTGTCAGCATTTGTCATTTTTCTTATTGTTCTCATTGTTATTTACTTGGCTTGACAAGAGAGAGGGTGCATTTGTCTTCCTTGGGAGTTTTCAACAAAGCTAGATTTTCATCATTCCTTCACTTGATCTATGCGGAAATAATGTTCATCACCTCGATATTCATCCTCAGAAACATCAGGTGTGTTTCCCCCAGTTAAGATCTATCATTTTTCTCTGTATCTAATTGAGGCTGCATTTTCCTTTCATCAAATCCTCATTTCTTAGATATATAGGTTATAGTTTGCAGCAGGATATAAAACTTGAAACCAACTTTGGAATAATAATAAAACCCCTAATTCCAAATTATCACGATCATCAGACTCCATTTTCCCACCTAAAGCACTGGTATGCCTCTTAGGGGAAGATGCCCTCCTTGGGGGGAGGGGGTATTTTCAGATACGCAAACTAGGTATTGCTAGTTTCACCTCCAATCACCTTGTCTTACACCTAGTAATCAATCCTAGTGTCCAATTTCACTGAATTTCACCATTTGCCCCTAGATCCAATTTTCCATGCTTAGAATCCTAGGGTAAATTGGGGATTTTCATATGGACACTCGAAATCTCTTAGTAACTGTGTAAAACTCTAGTTAACTATAATACTAAGAGATATAATCAGGTTTCCATAGGTTATTCACTTGTGTTCATTGTTTTTAGGGTCATCTTGGTTCTAGGGAATGCCCCCTAGGCTTAGTATATTCACTACAGTCCGAAGTGTCGGTGTCCTCGACTGGCGTGACATCGGAATTCTAGGGGTCTTCGATAGGATCAACCCATGGGGAAACTACAAGGTTCATGATATCATGAGCAAAAAGGCTCATTCAAGGAACAAGTCCAAATTAAATGAGTTCTAAGGATGACATATGGCATCATAGGGTTATTGTCCTATAAGAACCCCCTTTATCTTTCTCTTCAATAGAATCATAACCCCTCTAGTTGCTTCACTACATGACTATCTTGGATTTTTTATTTTATTTGCAACAAAATATTCGTGTAGCATTGGTCATCATGAGAAGATAGAAGCATGGACCAATAGATATATCTACAGTATACATGACTATGTCATTCACTAGTGGGGCCTCGACCTTGAGCACCGCACTAGGAATCCATACTTGTCATATTTACATCATTTACATAATTGGATTGGATACATTTCATGGGTCAAAATCAAAGTATTGCAAAGAAATATGATGTTGGGATCGTATACCTCAGTGATAAATTTCCTCTCATCAATATAGTTATCCATGGTAGAGTTTTGATCAAATTCATCGATGGCAGAGTGAAGGAAATTAGTTGAGTTTTGCACATTTTGGGTTTGGTGCATAACCAACTAGGGTTTGAGGATGTAAGATGGTCTGAGGAGCTATGTTTCTCACTAAGGGTGCTCATGTGGCCAATCTGTCCAAATGCATTCACCATTTAATGTAATAGTTCTTTAATTTATACAACAAAGAGATCTATAAAATATACACACTCGCAATCAAAACCTATATCTATCTTTGATGGTCATGGTTTTTGGGTACCTAAACTAACACTTTCATTAGAAATCAAGTTATATTTATAAAGGACAATGCTATGGCACTAGAGATTGGGCCATATATGTGAGAAGGGCCTATAGGCCTTGAAAAAAAAATACAATGTTTCTGGATTAAATTATTGTTCTCTTGAATTTGATTTTTATGAGCATTGCATATATGGAAAACATAATCATGTTCAAAATTATTCTGATTTTCACAAATATTCATGGTTGTTAAACTTAATTCATTATTATGTATTTGCTCGTGTCAAATTTCTTTTGATTTCTAAGGCTCTATATTACATGACATTCATTGATGACTATTCTAGAAGGACATGGGTATATTTTCTCAGAACTAAATCTAATATCTTTAGTTAGTTTAAATCTCCCTTGGAAAATCAAACTAGTAGGAAGATTAAGGTGTTGAGGATTGATAATGGCGGTGAGTTTTGTTCTAGAGAGTTTGAAAATTTTCTAAGGAGAATGATATTGAAATACATAAGACAACTCTATATATCCCTCAATATAATGTAGTTAAGGAACATATGAATAGGACATTGATGGAGAGAGTTAGGAGTATTCTTAGTGGAGCTAGCTTTGAGAAGAAGTTTTGGGTAGAAGTGGTTACTACTACATGTTACCTAGTCAATGAGTTTTCCATTTCGTCTCTTTTGGATAAGAAACCTAAGAAGGTATAGGTAATAAAGAAGCCCTCACTTTAGTATCTTTGTATTTTTGGTTGTGATACATATGCTTGTGTGCCTAAGAAGAAGCAGTCAAAGTTGGATAACAAGGCAATGAAATGTATCTTCATCGACTGTGGAACTGGTGTGAAAGGGTACAAGCTTTGGGATCTTGTGGCTAGGAAATTTTTATATAGTAAAAATGTTCTTTTCAGAGAATTTAATTTCTATCCCCTAATGGTGTAGCCAAAAAGAGGGTGAGAAAGAGTCATTTGCTTAGCTACCACTGAAAACCAAGAAAGTTAAGCCAGAAATTGAACAAGAATTTCATGATGGAATTGATGAGGAGGAGGGGTCATAGAGTTTAGAAGAGGAGGAAGAAAATCCACCTCAAAATTTAAGGAGGTCCACTTGGAAAAGAAGGCAACCAAATAGTTATAATTGTAATAAAATGCATATTTTATTTATCTACTAACATTAATCAACCTAGAATTCTTAAAGAGACGATGGATATGAAAGATAAGTAATCGTGAATATTGACCATGAATGAGGAGATGAATCCCCTTAAAAGGAATGATACATGGGACTTGGTATTGGTTCCTAATGAATGAAAACTTATTGGATGTAAATGAGTGTTTAAAAAGAAGATTGGTTTAGATGGTATCGTTGAAAAGTACAAGGAAAGGTTAGTTGCAAAAGGATATTCCCAAGTTGAAGGGATAGACTAGACATTGGTGAAATTTCTTTCCCAATTGCTAAATTGACATTTATCATATTTATATTTATCTAAAGAAACAAATTTCGATTTATAGATACCACAAATAGATGTGAAAACAACATCCCTACCTAGTAAATTAAAGGAGGAGATCTATATGACATAGCTAGAGCACTACATTAAAAAGTATAAAGAGTCATTGGTTTGAAAATTAAAAAAAAAAAATTATATGGTGCGAAATAGTCTCCTAGAATGTGGCACCAAAGTTTTGACTCCTTTGTGTTGGGATTGGTATTTATAAGATCGAAATTACATCAGTATGTGCATTACAAATAATATGGTGGTCATTTTGTTGTTATTACTAAGTAGATGATATGTTATTTTTTATAACAATAAGGATGTGGTATGTGATGTAAAGTCTCCACTTTAAGCACAATATGACAATAAATTGTGGGCTTAAAAATATAGTTTACCAATGGGGATCAAGAGACATAGAGAAAATATAAACCTTTTGTTAAGTTAGAGTAATTATGTGAACTCTATGGTACAACATTTTTGCATGGAAAATTGTAGACCATTGAGTGTTCCAATGTTTTGTGGGAACTAAGATTTCGGTTGAATAGTTTCCTACAAAGTCCATCTAAGATGGAGAATATGGATTTTTTTCCTTATGCTATTGTAATTGATGTTTGATGTATTCTATGGTATGTACTAGACAACATATTTCCCAAGCATTGGGAATCCTAGGTCAATTCATGGCTAGCCCTGGATGTCAACATTGGGTTGCTGAAGAGGAACTTTAGATATTTTCAAGATATATTTCATACATTTTTTATCGTATTAATGCTTCTAGGGACCCACAATTAGTGTACATACAATGTTCTTAGTATCCTGATTGGGTAGGGGATGTAGATAGAAGAAGATCTATGAGTGGATATGCATTTCTATTGTTTGGTAGAGTAGTGAGTTGGATGAGAAAGAGACAAGTTGCAGTATCTTTCTCCACTACATAGGTGGAGTATATGGAAGCTACTCATTTCTATAAGGAGGCAATTTGGCTTATGAAACTATGTTTATATATAGGGCTAAGTCAAAGAGTTATTATAGTTCAATGTGATGATAACAATGTCATGTTTTGGCTAAGAATTATCTTTCATGCAAAGTCAAAGTATATTGATATCCAAAACCATTTTATTTGGGACATAATAGAGGATGGAAAGGTGATACTAGAGAAATTGGCACGTTGCAAAATGTTTTAGATGCATTGACAAAAATAGTGAACACAGTAAATTGAAGTGATACTATGAGCATATGGACCTTATGGTTCCTAGCAATTAGCCCAAAGTTTGGTGCATTCTACCTTATACTCTTGCAAGGTATATGACAAATGGGATAATGTTGGGAGAAGTGCCATGCACATTGAAATATTATAATAGAGTAGGCAATTATTATTGAGCTACCGTAGAGAATAAATGTTGATTTGTAACATAGAATGTAGTGATATGAAATAAATGTTGAGTAGTGGTAGGGAATTCATAAATACAAATTTGTGGTGAGCATGAACACTAAGCATCAATAATTAGACAATTATTATGTGGTGGTTTCCAACATGAAGAATTGGAAAACCATAAATGGTTTATAGTTTTGGTATGCCTATGTACTAAATGCTAGTGTTGGAGGAAAATAGTGTGTGAGTTTTTAACTTACTAATAGGCTCTCAAAATCTTTTTGTAATATTTATGCTATTGAACATGCCTATTGAGGGCATGAAGTCGCTTTAATGTATTATAATCATTTGTTAGTTGTTGAATAATACATTGAGTGTACTTTGGAGTGTGGTTTTTATTCCATAAAGTTTTCCCCTAAATTTTTGTATCTAATAGTTGTGTCTAATAGTTGTGTGTTTCCTTCTTCTATCTTTGATTAGTGTTAAAACATATTATGCACATATGATTCCCTTAATAACCAAGGAACCAATCAAATATCCCTTTGTACATGGAAACTACTTTAAATTTCATAGATGCCACAACACCAAAGTAGAAGCCTAAAGGTGAGTAACACTCCGATTGGATGATGGTTGTTAACATTACATTTGGTAGAGGATGAATCAATACTAATATTTAGTTTACATATTTTGTGTTTTTATTTTTATTTTTAAGTTATTCCAGGCTTGGGCCACATCCCGAAGGTGCAACGATACTACATACCCTAGAAAACAATGCCACGAGGTTGAATGCAGATAGACCCTTCCACTTGGTTACATATCCTTCTCCATTTAGTCAATGGGTTGATGATTATTCTCTATTAAATTTTTATTTAGATTATTTACCCCCTACTTTGAACATTCAAGTTAAGTTCCCACAAACAAGGAAGGTTGAGGCGAGACATACCTGGACTATTGGAATGAACCCAAAGCTGCTTACATCGAATTACAATTACCACACACACAACAAACTTTGTTGATTACATGACAGACATACCCTTCCAGTTGCACAAGGTTGACCCTACTAAAACCACCATTTGAGTTAACATACAACTTGAATGGACTATAGTTTTACAGGAGATAAACATTAAAACTAAGCATTGAGAACGAACGGGATTGAAGACTAATAGAATTAGTATTACCTTTTTTAAGCCTACAAGAACACTATCAATTTTTATTCTTTTGTTCTTAAGTTTTTTCCTCAAAAAATATAAAAGAATAAAAACATAACATAAATAAACACCTTATAAATCCTACACCCAAAAAACTATTAAACTTTCATTTATAAGAGTATATTACAAAGTTGAAGCTCCCCAAGTGTCTTCCTTGCTCATGTCACGGACCCTGTAGTGGTTGTATTGGAAACGAAGGTTGTTGATGGGCTCCATTGGGTCGCGGGTTGAAGGTACTTCCTTGGGTTTTGTTGGAGGTGTAATGTCGATCTCTCGTGGTTTTACTCATTTCCCCCCCCCTTTTGTGGGTGTTATGAAGAAATATAGGAATCTCAAGAAAACCAAATGTTTAAGGTTACGATCTCAGGCTGATAAGCTGGTTTTTGGTGCGGGTATTCATATGGATCAGGTGGTGGAGTTTTCCGAGCTTACTGTTGTAGGTCGGGTATGTGGGCAGCAGTTTGGTATGCCCTTTCTGATCTCTTGGGCCTCTGACTCTTGGGGTTGCCACATTTCGACAATACCCATAATTACCAATTTGGCAAGAGGGTGGTTTGCCTTTGTTTTCGTTTCTAAGGAATATGTGGACTGGGTGATGAGCAAGGTGCGGTGCATGGTGGGTATTCCCATGGATCTTAAGATGTGGACTCCACTCTTCGATGCAAAGAGGGAGGTTGTGGACAAGGAGCTAATATGGGTTAGGCGTCCTCGCTTCCCTATGGAGTACTAGACTGAGGGTCGCTTCAAAATGTTGGTTGACTATCTGGGTGAGTATGTAACGAGGGAATTTTCTTTCTAGCGAACAGGGCGGTGGACGATGGCTGGCATTATGGTTCGCTTGGACTTAAAATTGGGTCTCTTGGATGAGATTAAGATCGACATGCCTTATGGGCCTTTCTATCAGATGTTGGATTATGAAGGTGTTCCATTTTGCTGCCATCGATGCCATGAGTATGGACATTTGGTTTTTGAGTGGCCACTTCCTCTTAAGGGGAATCCTAGGGTTTCTATGGATTTGATGGTGGCTTGGCCAATACTTGAGCAAGTGGATTTGGAGGCTCTGACATGTAGAATGGAGGAGCCAAACACACTAGATGCAGCAGGGTCTCTTAGGGGTGATGCGGTTGGTACGGTGCCTGGTCAAGCCCTATCTTTGGTACTCTCTCAACCTACCTTGGCTATGACATCCTAGGGTATGTTTACTACTTCTTCCATTTCGATCGGTTTATGTTCATATTTTTGTTCTATGGGTTTGGTTGTGGGTGGGGAGGGAGTTGTGTCTCTTGGGACTGGGTTTCCTTCTCCACCCTCTGTAGTGTGCTTGATCCCTGAGTTTTGTTGTACGTACCCCCCTTCCTTAGTATCTCCACTCTCCTCCTCAACAAGTACTTCGGAGGGTCGTAACATTCGTTATATTCTTAGGAATAGAGAGGTATACATTGAGGATTCTTTGGGTGGTGGGGCTCCTCTATGGTGTACAAGTATTCGAGTCTTTCTCGGGGGTGTGGGAAAAAGTCTCACTTTTTTTTGGCTCAAGAACGAGCTAAGAGGGAAGTTGCCTATGGAAGGCAATCTTTGATTCATTGGGAACTTAGAGCAAAGAATGCCCTAGAGGGGGGTTTGTCATGAAAATTCTATCCTTCCATTGTCGAGGGTTGGTGAGCCCTAACAAAAATCATCACTAAAGCGCTTAATTGATAATTTGGTGCCTGATATTGTTCTGTTGCAAGAAACTATGGGGGCTTCCAAGGTTGTGGTGGGAGCCCTGAAATATTTGCTTCCTGGATGGGAGTTTGTTGCTGTTGATGCTCGTGGAAGGTCAAGGGGTCTAGCCTCTGGCTGGCGGGTGAAGGTGTGATAATTTGTGGGGTATTTCTTCTGGCATTGGTTTGGAGGTGTTCCTTCTTGAACTGGGTCATGTGATAACGATCCTCAATATTTATAGGCCTTATCAGGATCGGGTTCTATTTTGGGATAAGGTTTTTAACAACCCATTGTTGGATGGACGGGAGCTGATATTGGGAGGGGATTTCAATTTCTCTTTGGGGTCAACAGAGGTATGGATATCGCGGGTCGTCCCTGAGGTTTTGACAAATTATTTCTTGAATGCCCCGGTCCGGAAGGAGTCACTGGATGTTAATCCTATTAAGTTGCTTCCAACTTGGAGGAACTGACGATCTGGTGAGGATCGGGTGGCGAAATGTTTTGTGGAATCGGTGGATCTATTTAGGCAGTGGGTTGCTAATGGAGGTGATTCTGATCATTACCTGATTCTTCTGGAGTTTTTGGGGCGGGGGCAAAGCCTCCCATCCCTTTTAAGTTTAACCTGAGGTGGTTGGTAGACCATTCCTTTGGTGAGCTTGTGAAGTTTGAATGGGTGCCTTTTGTTCTTAAGAGGGATAGGTTTGTGGGGGCACACTTTATGAAAAAATTGAGCAGGGTGAAGCAGGCCACTATTACCTGGGCTCGTTTGAAGCAGGAGCAGGAGGTGGTTGAGTGACGGGATTGTGAGACTCAACTCGGAATCCTTTTGGAAGGGTTTGATTCTGGTTGGGTTTGGGTCAACTAAGGCAAAGGAGGAATTCTTGTTGTTGGAAGGTTGACGTTGGCACCTTTGGGTGAAATGGAAGTGACCTGGAGATTAAAAAATCGGGCTCTGTGGCTTTTGTGCGATGATGAGAACACAAAAAAATTTCAGGCTTTTGTGAAAGGGAGGAAGATTACAAATACTATTTGGGGGCTGCTAGACACTTAGGGAGATAGGGTTACATCCTTTGATGGGCTGGCTAATTTGGGGGTCCAACATTTTAGCAATCTTTTTAAGGAGAGGTCGGGGGAAAATATTGCGGAAGTGGTTCAACTTGCTCAACTTTTCCCCCGTTTTGTGGAACCTATGGACAACAAGATGCTTATGGCGGAGGTGCAGGAAAAAGAATTATTGGAGGTCCTACATTCTTTCCAAAAAGATAAGAGTTCGGGCCCCGATGGTTGGACGATATAATTCTATTTAGGTTGTCTGGATGCTTTGTCCTCTGATCTTCTTCATGTTGTTAATGAGTCTAGGAAAAATGATTTTATCCATAGGCCTTTTAATGCCGCTTTCCTTACACTCATCCCAAAATATGATGATTCTGGCTCTCTGGATGAGTACCGACCGAGCTCTCTGTGCAACTGTATTTACAAAATCGTTTCCAAGTAGATCAAGGGGGTGTTGTCGAAGTTTATTTCATGCGAACAACTTGGGATTCTGGAGGGTCCTCAGATCCATGAATCTATTGGTGTGGCCCAGGAGGGCTTACACAGTTTAAAGCCTAAGAAGTTGAAGGGGGTTGTGATAAAAATTGACTATCCAAGGCCTATGACCATGTCTATTGGTTATATATGAGCATGTTATTGATAGATTTAGGGTTTGAAATTGACTTTATCCGGTGGATTATGGCTTGTATTTCTTCAGTCTCTTTTGTTGTTTTAATCAATGGTTCAGCTAGCCCTTTTTTTCAGGCTGGGTGGGGGTTGAGACAAGGATGCCCTTTATCCCCTTTACTATTATTGATGGTGGTCAATGGTCTGATCCATTTTCTTAATCAAGCAAAGAGGGTAGGGGGATTTAAAAGGATTCCTATCTCGAATGTTTGTTTATTTCTCATCTTCTTTTTGTAGATGCCATCCTGATTTTATGTGATCGATCTTGTAGAGATATTGATAAGCTTTGTGAAGTTTTGGAATTTTTATAGGTGGCCATGGAATGGTAATTAATGTACAGAAATCTTCTATCACATTTTCCAATCTGCAAGATGTGGAAGTTTGATATCTGGTGAGTAAACTTCCTTTTTAGGTGGGAGATTTGGATGTGGGATTGAAATATTTGGGCTTTCAGTTAAAGCCTAATTCTTATTTGAAAGGGTACTGGGTGTGGCTTATTGCTAAACATGAGAAACGGCTTCAGGGGTGGAGTCATAGATGGATTTCCAGAACAAGGCGGTTGGTTCTTAGAAAATATGTTTTAGAGGCCATTCTAGTTTACTGGATGTCTCTCTCTTGGATCCCGAAAGGTATTCCTGAAAAGATTCATCGCCTCTGCTTTGCATATCTATGGAGGGGCAATAAGGATCATAACTCTCTTGTTTGGGTCCGATGGGATAGGATTGCCTTGCCAAAAGCCCTGGGTGGCTGGGGGATAAAAAATATTCATCTGTTTTCAAGAGCTCTAGCAGCAAAGGTTTCTTGGAGGTTCATTTCTTCTTTGAGCTTATGGACACGGGTGGTGATTCAGAAGTATATTGCTCCCTTGTTAGTTATTGAGTGGGTCAGGTTGGAAAAAAAGTCTAATGGAGGAGCTTCTATTATATGGAAAGCGATGGTTCATGCATATGATATCATTGGAACTGGGATGGTGTGGCGGGTTGGTTATGGGAGTAGGGTGCGGTTGGGCATGGATGCATGGGTAAGGAGTGGTAGATCCCATCTCTTTCCTGAGGTGGTATGTTTGTCTCTAGTCTATAGGGGGGCACTCCTCCTTTCACAAGTGGCGGATCCGACTGCTACAAATCTCTAGCACCAGGGTTGGTTGGGGGGTGATCGACCGGGTTTAGCTGCTGAGCACTGGGAAAGCTAGGACTTATATGTCCAGGGGTTGCATTTATCTCATGTTAGGATCACAGAAAGGGACGGTGAATTAATCTGGTATCTGCACCCATCTGGGATATACACACCAAAGACAGGTTATATACAATTAAACTTGGATCGTTTCAACATGGATATTATTTGGTGGTGGGGTCGTCTATGGAAACTCCATTTCCCGGCAAAGGAAAAACTACTCTTCTAGGCGATCTTGGAAAATAACGCTCCTACCTAGGATGTTCATCAGATGTGTAGTTTTGTTGGCCCGGGACGCTGTGTTTTATGTATGGATTTTTCAAAGATCATTTGTCACTTTTTTATGGAGTGTTGTTTTGTTCAGCATGTTCGGATTTTTGTCACGCATTCTCTTCAAGGGGTCGACGCCTGGAAGGGGGTCTTGATTGCAGATGCTTTTTTCCGCTGGTTTTCGGACATTAGAAATATCAAGGTGCAAGAGTTTCCCTGTATTGTTTCCTGGGGTATCTTGTTGGGCTGGAACTCTGCAATTTTTCAAGATAAAACCACTCCCCCTGAGGTGATCGCTGCAAATTGTTTATGTATCTTGGGTTTCTTCCCACGGCCAGGCAAGGATGGGGGGCGCCTGTTATTCGCCCAAAGGAGATTGATAGGGAGCAGCCATGGGGATTTTTTGATGGGGATTCACAGGGACATCCTGTGAGGTGTGGGGAGGGTGGTGTTTTATACTTGGCAGATGAGCACTATTTCTTATTGAGTGCGGGATTAGGGGCTGGTACAAATAATTTTGCGAGCTATATACTTTAAAATTGTTATTGCTTTTTTCTTTGGAAAGGGGTTGTTTGATGCTTCAGGTTTTTGGGGACTCAATGACCATACTAAATTGTATAAAGGAATTATAGCATTGTCACTCTATCTGCCTTGCTCATATTCTTGTTGATGCTATGGCTATAAAGCAACATTTTGACAATGTTACTTTCACACATGTTTACAAGGAAATAAATGGGCTGGCAGACCAGTTATCCAAAGAAGGCACACAACTACAACTGGGCACTTGAAAGATTGAAGAACACAATCAAGGTCAAGTCTTTAGATATTATCATCGTCCTTTCCATGAAGGACTAGTGCCTGCACTATGTGCTCAGTTTATGATTATATCTCAACTGTGTTTTTTTGTTGACGTAAAGGTTATGATATATTAGTCATAAAACGTTTTTCTGTTATTTATTAGAAGGATATATTGTAACTTACAGTTTATAAATATTGTGCATTGCATGGGCAACGATATGGCTATCTATATATGCTATGAATGTAATTTTGTTTTATCTAAAAATAAAATTACCAATTTTTCTGAAGACAAAAAAATATTACAAAGTTGATATCAAGTTGTGGGCCTATTTAAGAATATGATTTTTGTGAACATTGTTTACTTCAACTTAGGTTGAAATACTACTTTTCTTGGAAGAGCCCACTAAACTCCCTTGCGTGGGAGGCCGAATCTTGGGTCTCTTTCTTTGTACATGTCTTGGCTCTTTGTGTGTATCTATATTAGTCAGCCGGCAAGCAAGCCAAAGAGGCATAAGGCCGCCTAGCCAAGCAGTTTTTTTTTCTATCAAAATGGTGCTATCTTTCTTCCATCAAAGTGGTTTTAAGAGCTCAAATCAATCCAATATTTCACTTCTAACTTGTTGGTGCACTTTTCAAATAAGTTTGAACTCATTTTCCAAAGTGTGGACATGTTGTTGTTATGTTCCCGACAGGGAATATATATGAATCGGTTAGGTCAATTAATTCGACATGCATATTTAAATTTTTTAGTTTTCAAATGTTTTTAATATAGTTTGAATAATTTTTTTTTTTGAATTATTTAAATATTGATTTAACTTAATTTCTATTGGTCTTTTGTTGGTGACGCTTGCTTGGGTCTTTGTGCCCCAAGACCAGGCGGCATGATGGCATAAGCAGTAGTAATGGCCTAAGCAGTAGCACTGGCATGTATTGGAAAATGGTTTTCATTTATTTTTTGGGGGAAGAGAATTCCTTACCCGAGGCCCAAGACACACTTCAAGTAAGACACAGTTATATATGTCTGTTAGCTGTGTTCATCTTGTCATTTTTTATACATGTTAAAATTTTAGGGTTTCAAGGCACTGAGATAGGAACCCCCTGTACAAAGTGAGTAGGTGGAGTAATTATATCCTGCCCATCCATCTGGTATCAATTCCCTATCAACCATCCATTTTGTAGCAAGATATTAAACTGAGTGCCCCATAAAAACCTACATTTCTCGGTATGTGATGTGTCGCCAGCATCTACCTTAGGGAGCTTTGCTATGACAATGCACTGACAAAGAGTTATTGTAACAACTGGCCAGCTATTTCCTTGTCCTTTCAGTATTCCCATGGACAATTTTTTTTAAGACACTGACAAAGAGTTATTGTAACAACTGGCCAGCTATTTCCTTTTCCTTTCAGTATTCCCATGGACAAATTTTTTAATGACATCGACAACAACATTTTATAGATGTCGTCAAAATCTTGATAGTTTTGAATTAAAAAATAAATACAATTCTTTAATCTTACACCTTTTACATTGTAGGCTTTTTCAGGTTTATAAAATTTCAAAGCTTTCAGTTTCTCGGATTTAATATTTATTTTACATTTTAGACCTCAAAAAATCAAAGGATAAACATAAATTTTGAAACTTCATTTCACTATCTCTTCATGTATTTTGCTGGGACACTAAGTGTTCAATGTAGTGAGATTGATTGTAAAGGGCAAATTTTGAGATGGTTACTAGACCTTTTGTTGTGGGTTCTTGTTTTTGGATGCAGGTTTCTTGTTGTTATAAATGGAATTGTGGCTTCCTATTCTCTTATGCAAGGACTCAGATGCGTTTTGAGTATATACACTCAAAGTCCTTTGACCAGCAAGCCTTTAGCATGGTTGATTTTCGCTCTTGATCAGGTAAAGTTATCGCAGACTCCAGTTTATTGTTCTAGTGACTTGTTATATTTTAGCCATCACTGAGGCCTGACTAAAAATACTATGCAAGTATTTGATTTATAAGATTGCAACTTTTTCAAAGTTTCACAGGCTTGAATATTAGCTCAGACTTTGTTTTCCAGTAGTTAAACAAGCATGGTAATAACTGAAGTCTTTAAACTTTAATTTATTAATGATGATAGATCATTCTTCTCTTCAATGATGCTTGGAGACAAATTGTTGTACTTGTAATGAGTTTTCTCCTAGCCTTTGATTATGAGCCTAGTCTTCAAGTTTGGTTATGAGTTTAGGCCTCAATTTCTTTGAAATATAAGGATGACAATTACTTGTATGTGTGAAAATTTCATTTGGTTGATAGCAGGCTAGCTCTTTCATTAGAGCAGAGGCTGAAACGCAGAGATCAGATCTCTAGATTTAGTCTGCCAGAAGTCCAATAATAAATATATCATCTCAGTTCCAGTTTTTATTATGCCAAAGATCGACCTGACAAGAAATCCCTTGGATTCTTTCTTCTCAATGGAAGAACACTACATCTCTAGAATGATCTTAAGTTCTGTCTCTTCCCCTTCTTGCATCTACATAGGTGCTTTCTATGCTGAAGCTTTAAAATTATAAGCTCATAAGGTTTTCACCCTTGCCAAAAAATGCAGTTCCATAACTCTAGCCCACTTGGTAAAAACAATTGGCCTCTGGCAGCGAGATTCTTTCCCACTTTGTAGAAACAGTCGGCCTTTAGCAGCGAGATTCTTTCATGTAAATTTCTAGATTGAAAATAGCCATAAGTTCTCTGCAACATTGTTTCATTATATTTGTTCTGTACTATTCAAAGCTTTCCATTTATCGGTTTTACATAGAGCTTATTTGCCTCTAATATTGCAGAGATTTACTTTGGGTCTTGAGAGACAGATATCGGTTTGTATGATAAAAGACTTGCAACTC
>LPNX010277425.1:198773-284976 GCA_001517045.1 Pseudotsuga menziesii
TACTTGTTTCTAATTGGAAAAATTAAGAGATTAGTTGCTTCATTTTATGCTTTACTAGTTTAATTTATGCATTATGAAATTTGTTCCCAAGAGAATGAGAAAGACATGCTGACCTCTAGATTTGTTGGTCATAGACATTGTCTTACTTTACCCTTGCCGCGGCCGCTACAGCTGCGGATTCTACATACCTGTCAAAAATGGGTCAAACCAAATTTCAGTGGATGAAAGTTTGTGTCTTGTACGAAAATTTTTGTCACCAAATTGGAGAGGGGCTTGTCAGCACCTTCATTGTTAGTCTAAATATGGCAATTGTCTCTGGAATGTCTGCATATCATCTTTTCAGACTGTATGGGCCTAAAGACAAAAGTATGCAATGAAGGTCTTGAGACATGTATAGTCAATTTATACTGATATTTCATTAAGTGAATGTGGTATCAGTATAAACATGAAAAACCATGTGTTATATTTTTATATGTTCAAAGAAATAATCTTGTTGGATTTGCAGAATTTGTTTTTATCTTTCTAAAAATTTTAAAATGTTGTTGTGTTAGTACCACTTTTTAAAAATGTGTGGTTGTGTTAGTGCCACTTCTCATTTGTAAAGGAGGCTACGTTGATTTTGAGTATGTCAATATTCAAGCTCATAAAAACAACACTATTTTATTTTTGGATATTACTTCACAGTAAATTGTGTTCATATACAGTTTCATGTTTTTAGGTCTGGAAACTTGAATTGTTAGACTGAGGTTGTAATTATGAATCCATTGTTTAGAATTATCAATCCAATCATGCAGCACCTATATACAGTTTCTGTTTCTATATTATAAAATTATAATCTAAATCGGAGATGGATTGTGTATAGAGACTCTGAAAATAGCATTCTTGAAACGCAAAGTAAACTTTAAGTTTTATGTAATGAAAATGTGGAAATCAAGATTTAATGAATAAAAATGTCATTAACCTCCTTGTTAGTAATATTATAAAATATGGACATCATCTGTCCCTAAATTTCCATTAAATCCCATAATATAAAGGATAATTCTCATAATATAGAAGAGAATTATATATCCTCCTCTAGGATATAGAATTTATTTTGGGCGATGATCGTTTTCTGACCTTGCTTCCAGTTTATATTCGCGACCTCTACGCAAATCTAGGGCAAGCCTTTAAAATTGAATACCAGGACAACATTAGGAGAGGGAGCGGCTGCTTTTGCAAGATTGTGAGCTACGTTCCTCTACAGATTTATTTATTTATGCATTCTACGTTATGGGGTTGCATTCTACAGATTCAGATGTTAAGAATTGTGATAGCTTTGATTTGATCTTTTTTTTTTAATTTGATGCATTTTGAATCAGGGAGGGGAGCAATTAAATTACTGTTCAAATTATGAATTTTTAGTGTCATTGGATCGAAATCTCACACTTCTTTTTTGTGGCTAGATGAAAATTCACATCTTTGCTATTTCTTGCCTACACTTCTGTCAAATCTTTGCTATTTCTTGCAGACACTTCTGTCAAATCTTTGTTATTTCTTATTGAAACTTTCATCCGTTTAGCAGTGTAAATTTCCAAATGTTGAAGTCTTCGAATCTTTCAAAACGATTGATTTAACACTTTACAGTTCTTGGTTAAAATTTAGATCATTATCTGCAAAATTTCTTTAATTATCTGAAAATTTTAAGGCGATCATTTCATCGGCAGGTCTGTCGACTTCCATTTCATAGTCTTGCACATTATTTTTTATGTAATGCAATTGTAACATCTATGACTTGCAGTGCACGACAAACTTGGCGATCGGTGTGCCGAAGTATATACAACCTCGTGGTGTGGCAAGTTTTGTGTTGCGCAGATGTCCTACGTCTTAAACAGAATATATATATGTTCCATTTTTGGAAGTATGCCTGGGAGGTTGCTCGAGTTTGCAGTCGGTTGTGTGCATCTTGGATTCTACTTTGTTGATGCGCTTATTGTTCTCATGAGATGTAACTGTTTACTCCATATTCTAACCTTAATCATTATGCTGATATAAAGCGCCTTTACTTGTGCTTATCTTACGGGATAGTATAAAGCTTAAGGTTAAATAGTAATATGCTTGTAATCTAACCAATATAAGCTGTGTTTATCTTTTAAACCACTGCCCCTTTTGGCAGCTCCTTATTATATTAAACTTCATATTGTTCACTATTCTTCAAAGTTGGAGTTTGTTTCGAACAATAATCATGGTATCCTTCCAGATAAAACAACACAGCCACAATGACAGCGGGGACGTGTTATTCAAAAGTTTTAATTATGAAATATTAATAGTGTATACATATTTATTGTTTTTTATGTTTTTGTAATATTTCCAGCTTCAAGGATATAAAGCTTTGAGCAACGATCACACCAAGCGGGCACTTTTCATTTCCTCTAAACGGTTACAAAGTTAAGGTAACAACAAAACCAGGAGGCACTTAGCAGATAAAACCCATAAGGTTTCGCTCTATGACTCCCTGAAAAAACCAAATACAGGAATGATCCACATAGAAGAGAGCGCAGTGGTAATAAAGGGGCCCCTCGTTTCCTTGCTTGTATGGCGTCTAATAGGTCTTGTGTGGGTTGCAGTTTATATCCTAATTGTAAATAATATGAAATTTTATTTTATTAGCTATAGCTTCATATAAAATGTTAACACAAGCCAATGTAGCTTGTTTATGAGGCAAGCCTAGCGAGTGAGTGAAGTGACAGCAAGACTGGTGACTCCAGGTGGCATGGAAAATTTAACCCTACCTCACCTACCTCCAGGCACCGAGACTGGTGTAATCATGGCCCTTCAAATTAGCAGGTGACGAAGCCATGGGAATGCAAATTCGACCTGTATGATCTCAGGTATATATGATTCCCTTCACAAAAGGAAATAAATGTTTCAATACATGTTTGTGCACTGAAATCCTTTCCAAGTGAAAAAAATTTAATTGCATAAGAAAGGAAAATGATGAGAATGAGTTGGGTGAGGAATTATAACCCCAAGCTTTCAATATTGCATTGCCTACGCTTACTTAGAACACAATTGTTCAGTGTATTATACAAACAAGAGGTTTGTAGTTGGTGAGTCAAGGACATGAAGAAGGCAGGGGTCGACTGATGGAAGCCTTGGTAATAACCGACAACAAAAGTAGTTTGAACTATTGTCCAAGCCATGGTGTGAAGCCTTTATTGATGGAGATGAAGGTACCTTGAAGCAACACCTAAGAACCAGTGAACTGGTTTCTAAGGAATGTTTCAGACAACTGGAGTTGAAGCAACTTAGGAAAGTAGGGAGCATCAAGCACAAGAGAAACAGTCTGCAAAGTTGATTGAGGCTAATTGAGGCCCTAGGCAAGAAAATGTGGGAGATGGAACGACGAATTGGTCTTCTCGAGCACCAACTAAGCAAAAATTCAAGCAATTAGCCAATAATCTTTGGAGAAGACTACTTCTCCATCTTCTCTTAGTTTGGTATATGTTTTGTAAATTTTCTCTTAGTTTGGTATATGTTTTGTAAATATCTTTTGTTGTTAAGAGTTGAGATTTCTCTTAGTTTGTATATGTTTTGTAAATCTTCTCTTAGTTTGGTATATGTTTTGTAAATATCTTCTGTTGTTAAGAGTTTTTTCTCAAAATAATAGTAGGTTGTATTTTAAAACTAGTAAATCTCCCATATAAGTAAGTTTTGTAATTGTAAGTAATTGTAAATGGATAGTTTAACTCTCAAATGGTCCAACTAACTCGATGTAACATTTTTTAATACAAAAATTCAAGCAATCATCACTAATATCATTAAATAAATCAAATATAATTAAAGTAGATTTGAAATGTATTTACTTCATTGTCATCTTTATTTTGTTATTATTTTTTATATTATTAATACAACCTGCTGTAATTTTAAATTATTAATATCAACATTAAGCATGAAAGCATGGTATCCTCCCGATAAAACAGGGCCACAACAATGAGAGAGGGGAGGACTCGTGTTATTCAAAAGTTTTAATTATTAAATATTAATAATGGATGCATAATCATTGATTTTTACGTTTTTGTAATATTTTTTTCTATATGAAATTTTATTTTATTAGCTAATTTCATATAAAAATAAATGTTTCTAATAATGAAAAAGTTATTTTATGTTGCTCTAATATTAAAAAAAAACAGTAACACAAGTCAATGTACTTTTGTTGTTCAAAAATGAAGTGACAACAATCCTCATCAGTGCAATATTGCTAGTTTACTGTCAAGTTAAAGTGCAAATGTCGGGAACATTGCCACGTGACTCTTATTCACATTTATTATCTATTGTTCCATATTTTCAACCATATTAAAAGATGTGGATTTAGCTATTAGGTGTCCATATTTTCAACTATGTTAAAAAAATGTGGATTTAGCTATGAGGCGCATCATTGTGGCTCAATTCGAATTAACAATTATATAAGCAAATTACTAGTTAAATTGTTCTAAACTTTTGTGCATTTCATAGTCAATATAGTTCATTTTTTGAACTCATTTGATTACATGTTAATTTTTATTAGTATTTTGGTTCTAAGATTATTGAAATAATCTTTTACATAGCTTTTCACCTTTAAGAATATAGGGAGGATAATATCTAACTAAGTAGTTTCAAGAGAATTTGTCTATAAATAGTTTGTCTCTTATTTTTTATTATGTTTACCATTTTAAATATAAAACTAAGTGGATAAACCAGTATAAATCTATTTTAAAAAGATCTATCAAAGGTGGAAAAGGATCAAATTTCTCTAACTGCAAACTTTTTTTAGAGTAAAAATGTGAAAAAAATGTTTATGATTTTAATTTGTATTTTCAATATATGTGGCTCTAAATAAATATTTAAATCTAAATTAAGTTTGAATAACATTTTATTATTTTATTTATAAAAGACATGTGTTAGCTTTAGTATCCACATAAAGAGACTTACACATCTCCCTCACTGGGCTATAAGACTAAGTTCTAAAATGGACCAGACTTACACATCTCCCTCACTGAACTATAAACTAAGCTATAAAATGGACCTCTTAAACCCAATAAAGAATAGTATTATGAAAATATTTACCATAATTGTATTTATAGTGACTGTTTATTTAGGTTTTCTTTTACATACAAATGAATTGGATTAGAATACGAGGTAGACTCTGTTTTTAGATGTAAACTTTCTACCCGACTATTTGCATTGATCGGACGATCAGCAATGCGTGGTGTGACAGCTCACACGAGCTAAGTTGTCCGATCCGTGCAAATGGTCGGGTAGAAAGTTTACGCTTTGTTTTTATGGTTTTTTTTAACTTATCTCTGTTCTTGATGTCGTCTGTATTTGATTTAATTAGACAGAGAAACAAGTGCGAATGCAGTTTCTTATTTATACAGTAAAACTCTGAATTGTAATTTTGGATTTCTCCGAGTTGAGCTGTGTTCCTGGATACGGTTATATTTACGGATAGCGACCACTTTTCGCAAATTTTGAGGTCCAAGTCTTTCCAACTTGCCGACTGTTAGAATTTGATAGGCGTGTCACTCTAATAATAACGCGAGCAAACGAAGCGTTGCAGCGAAGGCGCTTCAAATTCTCATTTCTTTCCATACAAACACAACACAGCCATTAACCATTGCTATTGCTATTCCTTTCGACATCAGTACAGACCAATATCCATCGCTTATAGTGAGGTGAGGTGAGGTGAAACTGAATATAGTATTAATGGACCCAGCTGCAAACACCAGTCGTCCTCCGGCTCAGCTCGACCCCTCTAATGTTACCCCTGGGAGACCCACTGATCATTTTCTTGTTTCTCATGCGCCTCCCGCTCATCCAAATTCTCATGATTTTCTCAGACTGGGGTACGTTCGTGTAGAAGCTCGTACTTCTAATGAAATCGATCCAGCGCCCGACCAGCTCCACGATCAAGAACCTCTTCCTTCCAGATTGGGTGCGCCCCTCCAGCGATTTCTTCTTCATCATGATTGTTGTTGTGTCAAAATCTTTCAAAAATCGCGGTTTTATAAAGAATATATGCCCACCAGTTTTTCTTCTTGTTTTTGTTAAGGTCTTATGTTTTCTTAATGTTTTGCAGGTTGCACAGAAAATTCATGCAGGAGACCTGCTGGTTTAGAGCAGATCTATAAGTTGAAAGGTAAATTTCTATCGCACGTTCATAACATAGCAATTTTCATATTAAACCCAGAATCTCTCACGTTCTCAGAGGTTTCTCATTCTTCTCTATACTATTCTTTCATTTAGTTTTTACTTTCTCAGAGGTTTCTCATTCTTCTCTATACTATTCTTCATTTAGTTTTTACTGTGAAGAGCTTTGTGAGGAGGTTCATTTTGAGAGATGTGTAACTACTTCTTCTTCTTTTTTCCTGATTTTAGAGTTGACAAGTATACTGTATTTATAAAAAAAAAAAAACCTTATATCAGAAGACTTATCCTAAATGAAAGTCTTAAACTTTTAACCCTGCCTTATATTAATAAATTTTAAACAATTTTTTTTTTTTACTTATTGAATAATTTAAGTCTTAGCAATTTGAGTTCAATTCTTTTTAATAATAAGTTACTTTAAAAAAAGACCCACTCAAATTCAATTCCCCTTAATGATGAAACTAAACTTATAGCAAAAACCCTCAGCTCTAAGGCTGAGAACCAAAATGCATTTCATTCAGTCTTAACCTCAAATTCCCACCAATAAAAACCGACCTTTACATCTAGCAAAGGGCCTCTAATATAGGTAGATGACAATAGCGCCACTGCAGTTCTGTTATCATTAGCTCACCCATTTTTTTTTTTTAATTTAGTTATATGAGTTATGGTATTTACAGAGACTCTGAAATGACAGGGACAATAACTGAGCAGTATCCTCCTGCTACGGGAAGAGATAAAGAGCGAAAGAAACATTGGGGAGTTGTTATTCCAGAGAAACCGGTGTCTATTATAGTAAACTATTTTCCTCTGATCCTTTCAGAGAAGCCTGGGCGTATCTATCACTACGAAGTGGAATTGAACCCTGTCTGTTCTTCCAAGGCTTTGCTCAGAAGGCTCAAGTATTTGATCCAGGAATTTCACTTCAAAGGAGACCTGATCGGCTACGATGATAGTAAGAACATGTTCATTGCAGAGAGCACGTTGCAGAAGAAGAAGGAATACCTCGACAGGGAAGATATCGAATTCAAAATCATTCCATGGCAGGGCGCAACGACGCATTATGTGATGAATCTGAGGAGAGTTGATGTGCTGAGTGACACTGAGTTCAAAGAATTTCTCAGAGGAGACCTACCAAATTGTCCCCCGCACTACCTTGAAGCCTTGCAAATTGTCTTGAGGGACGGGCCTTCTTCTCTTCCTTTTGCTGTTAATAAGACCTCCTATTATAATGGCGGATTGCCTGCTTTGAAATTGAGTAGCGATGGCGATCGAGTTGTAGATGGTATCGGTAGTGAAACTGAAACTGAAACTGATTACTCTATTCAGCCAATGAGGGGTTTTGTGAAGAGCCTGCGTGCTGTAGAGCTGGGGCTCACACTTAATCTGGACAGCGCGTCCATGGTCTTCCATCAGAGAAAATGTGTGATTCATTATTTGGAGGGGAGAGGAATCCAACCATGGAATTTGCATCGTTCCCAGATATTGATGGACACAGCCAAGGGAATGTTGGTAGGTTTGTATGTAGATATCATGGGCCTAGCAACTTACAGGAAATTCAAAATAGCTGACATTTCAAATTATTCAGCTTCGACGCATATGCTAATTGATAAGGAGGAAAGAATGAATGTTGTACAGTATTTTGGAACAAAATATGGGATAAAAGTTGAACCCAATTTCCCTTGTGTGATTGTGAGAGGCGAAGGGGAAAATATTGAACCCGATTTTGCTGGTTTGGTTCTGAGAGGCCGGGGATGGAAGCTCTCATTCTTGCGTCCTGCACATGGAAGCTTGTGTCATTGCAACAGCTCAGAAGTGTGGAGAAGGTTGCAGGGACAGCATTGTTAGCAAAGAGTTGAGGGAACTGGCAAGGGCTGATACCGAGGGGTGATATCGAATGATTTATGAAAATTTCAAGTTTCTCAACCGATTGTTCCAGAAAGGAAAAGAAATCGATGACCAGTAAGAGATGAAAATGTTCACCTTATACATTAATGCCATTTCTCGCCGTGTTGTACAGGGGGCAACTCCTCAGTGGCCATCGAGAGACAACAAAATGGCTAGAAGAGCAGCCCCTTAAATAACACTCGGTTTAATAATAAAAAACTAGCATACCCCCAAAGCAGGGAAACGAAACACCGAAAAGAACTTGGGTATGTCTAAAATGAACGATCTTTTCAGTATGTCTAAAATGAACGAAAGTTATGTGTATATAGATAATGTAAGTTTACGTGTTAAAAGCAAGTATAGTGAACCTATAGAAATGATAGTGCAGATACTAATAAGCAATAAATAAGAACCCATTTAATAAATAAAAACCAATGCAATCTATGGCAAGTGAAATGAAATGTCCATTAATTTTGTCATAAGAGAAAATTTACATATGTAATATAATTATTGTTATCAAGTTTGACTCTAATCATATTGGCAAGCAACATTGGTATTTTAATTTGGTATGGGGAGTGTACAAATTGAGGGATGCAATTTTAAGTGTAAAAGGAATAGAGAATGGAGTGCATGTTCTTTTTTGTGAAGTGTGACATATGAAGTGTATTTCATCTTTGCATAGCGGTTGAAGGAGAACGATGATGCAATTCAAATTCCTTCTAAAGTTGTAATGGGAGACATTGTCGTGGAGGTGAAGCCTTGATGTTCAGTGTTACCAATGTCAATGGTTGACCTTGTTAATGTCAATAATTGGTATTTATGGATAGTCAATTCCCAAACCATCAAAATAATAAACATAAAAATATAAGAGCAAAACAACAAAATAAAACAAAAAAATTAAGCAAATTTTCAAACTTTAGTTGTGTTATCACACCCACCGGACATGAGTTTCTAAATGGGATCTGATGGCTGCCCCACAAAGGAACCAAGAGCAGAAGTGGTTGCCCATGAAACCTCTGTAACGCTCACCTGGTGGGCTTGATTTATCTTTGTTTTATCCCAGGATCCGTCCTCGCAGCCTGTGAAGACGGTTACTTTCAAGACTTTAGAATATTTTCTTCACGTGTCAACCTTATTTGGCCATTCAATGATCTTCAATACATGAGATTATAAGAGGACCCAGGAAAATGGTCGACAGGAAAAATGGTGTCGCTAGTGCAAATTTTTATGTGCAGAAATTTTGATGTCTCTCACAGTTCAAGTTTCAATTTCAAAAGTATAGTCTCTCCACGTCTAGGCCAAGTCTCACTTTCAAAGGTATAGTTCCTCCACGTCTAGGGGTTTCGAGGTTCTCTAAAGCTACCCAAAAATTCAAAAACTCCTATAACTATGCCTCTTTGATGATTTTTGGACTTTTTGGCTTTGTAAGATTTCATTGGCATTCAAATTTAACATTGACTTATTCATCGAATGTTTTCAAATTTAAAAACTTTATGTACAAAAGTCTTTTGGAGGAAACTTATTTTCACCTATGTGGCGATTTAGAAGTTTGATGTAACTTATTTTCACTTATTTTCCTAGATTTGCTTTCATTTCATAAACTTATATTTTCTACACACAACTTTCTCTCATTTTCTGAAACATATAGAAGTTCTCTTCCGTGTTTTGGTCATGAATCTTTTAAACTATTTTATCACACATGCTATTAAATGAGGTTTAGCTATTCATAAATGACTTATGTAATCTCTAGTTTAAATGAGAATGCATAGACTATAAATTTAAAATTGTAAGATACTTATACATGGATATGACAAAATGATTAATATCAAGAATAAGCCACTTTGTTAATCTAAATCAGTCTAAGATATTGAAGACTCAATATAAAAAAATCAATACTTATTTTATTTTTTCAAAAAATGATAATACATATAAAATTAATATTTTTTTTTTTTAATTATAATTTATAGCCCAAGTATTATCATTTATCCTGCTTGGAAGACTTCATATAACATTAATGTGTTATGTTTTGGCCAAACTCACTCATTCTCCTTAGAAATTCATCTTATGATTATGATAGAATGTTGTTTTAATATTATGATTAAAATTCATTAATTATCAAAATTAATATTATAATTGTGGTAATACATATCCTAAGGAATGTGTTTTCAAAATTACGATTTGCCTCTTGAACCTTTTCCACATTGGCAAATGGCAATTCACTAATAGGACAATCCTCTACTATCAAAACTTCAGGATGGTTTAACTTCGTGATACCAGATACTTTAGCAAAGGGCAATTTAATTCTAGAAATTTCAAATGGTTGAGATCTCCAACATCAGTTGGCAATGCTTTCAAATTTCTACATCCCAAAAGTAGCTTAAGGAATGCTGATGTGTGAATTGGGAGCCAATACTTCTATTTTGTGACACCCATTAAAATTTAAGTTTTAAAACGTCCTGATATTTCCAAGTTGTTCGCCAGAGAGGTTCAACTCTCAGCAATAGATCAAATTGAGATATTTCAATCGAATCAAGTAACTGAAGGAGTCTGGCATCATTTTCAACCTCTCTCACACCCACTCAGATTAACATGTTGAAGTTTTGTTAAATTTCCAAAAGAAGGCAGGAGCGTTTACAAAAAACAACAATCACACAAGTCAATATGTTGGAGGTTTGTTAACTTCCCCAATTAGTCTGGCAACAACATCATCTCAGATGCACTGAGTTTCAACTTCAAGTGTTTCAATGAATAGAGATAAATGAACTCTTTAGGCAATGGGTTTCCGCTAAACTCTACCAGTTCAATCATTTCCAGGTGTTTCAACTACCCTATGGACCTTGGTAATTGTAAAAGTTGACAGCGAATACTCAACCCTACAGGTGCCATATGCATTGCACACAGAAAACTTTATATAACTATTTAAAAACCATACCCCTACCTGCTATAATTATTTACATGTACCTGGCTTTCAGTCTCCCACAATGTTTCCAAGCTCGAGCATCTTGTGTTGCACGTGTATGTCGATAGCGAAGCCCGACACATTCCTCCCACTCTTCCTCCGTTGCAAATCGCACCATGGGAATTCGCTAATGTCGGAGCTTAGAATTATCACTAAATTGCTTTCCTTTCTCAATTTAGCACCTCCAAGTTTGGAGTGAGGATTGTGGCCTCTAGATTTAGCGGGGGAGTGAGCAAATCTTGGATAATGACGAAGAAGAGGACACGACATATATAAAGCTTGACAAGTTTGCAGGTTGTTCGCAGGAGACGTTTCAAGGTCCACGTACGGTTAATGATCTGTAAATTTTTGTTTCCCTCACCAAACTGAAGAGTCTTCCACAAGCTTCTTGTGTATTGCCTAGTATTATATAGAGATTTTTATTCTTCCATAATAAGCGGTAATTGGCCTTAAAGAAGTTGTTTCTATGAAGCCTGTAGGTTCTGCCTTTTTTGTATTGCTTAGTATTATATAGAGATTTTTATTCTTCCATAAATTGTGTATTGCCCAGTATTATATAGAGATTTTTATTCTCCCATAATTAACGGTAATTGGCCTTAAAGAAGTTGTTTATGTGAAGCCTGCAAGTTCTGCCTTTTGTGTATTGCTTAGTATTATATAGAGATTTTTATTCTTCCATAATTACGCCGTAAGGCGTTTAACAAATGGGAGTTGACTCCCCCAATTAATGTTTTTTTCATTTTCATCCGTAGGATGATTTCGTCTGACGATTGGGGAAATTGCCATCGTTGATCAGTTACCTGCAACTGCAAATGTCCCATCGCAATGTTTATCCTCATCCTCATCGTTTGCTTCAGCTCCTGCTTCAACTTCCACTACAAACAAAAGCAAGAAGCCCGACCCAGCGGAGCTGTTAGCTTTATACGAGGCCAAGGGTTTGAATCCCACTGAGGCATCCCACCAGGCAATCCATGACTTGCAGAGCGTTATCTCAAATCTCTTGTATAGCCGCGCACGCTCCTCGGAACGATCCTCCCAATCCCAGTAGGGCTTCTCTTCACAGCTCAACCAGATCAGCACCCGTCTCTCCTTGCTAGAGATAAAAGTTGATACAAAGCTCGGCATGGCTCAGACCTTGGCCCTTGGGGTTTCAGCCGGTGCCCTTGTACATGCCACGCCTCACGTTTTTAGGGCTGTTTCCAACATCTGGTCCAGCTTTCGAAACTCCATCAAGGGAAATCCATAACTCCGCGATTCTTTATTTGAGGGTTAGTTCGCTACTCTAACGTGATAATTTTTAGGTCAATTTGTTCGATGTTCATGTCTGGTTGCATTATGCTTCTTCCCAGTGTTTTAGGCCTCTTAAATAGATCTATATGGAACCTCTTAAATATATCTATATGGAATGCATATTCCATTTTCTTTGGATTCCCCTGCCATAAAAATAAAATTTTCTGAAGGAATGTCCGGCAGATTAGCTAGTGTTTTGATAAGGGCTTTCCATGGATTCACATCACTTGTAAAATATTGATCATCTCCATACATGATGCGACCAGCTTTCAATGACATTGGTAGATTTAGTTGGTTTTAGGAATTCGGACTTATGATGTTAAACATGAACTAATTGTTATGATTTTTAATTGAAAGCTATAAATATTGAAAATTGTTGGAGTAGATAAAAGTAAATGCACCGTCTGGTCATCTCAGGGAGCAGAAGTTGTTCAGGTGGGAACCCAAGGAAAACCCTAATTTGGTTAACCGAGAAAACTATACTGGTGTTGTTTACTTGGCATACTCAGAAAACTCTACTGATGTAGTCTGAATGTAAAGAAAATTCTAGAGAATTTAATTTTAACGTGGGAAAAAACACTTATTCAGTAAACTCTACTGATTTAGTTTGCAATTTGTAATGAAAAATAATGATTTAGTTTGCAATTTGTAATGTTAAAGAATGATTTAGAAAAAATAATTTTAATGAAAAAAGACTTGTCATACTCAGAAAATTCTATTGATATATTCGTTTGCAATGCAAGAAAAAATACTCAGTAATGACATGGTATACAGACCATTAATTGCTCCAAAGTATTGGAGTATTTGCCCTTCAATACCCATCCAAGTATTAACCAAATAATCGATAGCAGCAGAGTAAGTAGCAGCATACCTTACAGATCGATAGCCATAGCTAGCAGCAGAGCCCATTCAGCGAGTGGTTGAACTAGTCCCAGCTTTCCCTTATATGGGGATGCTGCTTATTCTACTGCTAGGCCTGTTTCTACTTGTGATGTTGGGAATTATGCTGGAAATGCTCTTGGTACTGCTTTTTTTTATGTTGCTTTTGCTACTTGTCCTGGGAAGACTTTTGTTGCCCGGAATGAGGATGGTGATACTGGTGCTGCTGGAAATTAGACTGGAACTGAGTGGGGGATGCTCGTTCAACTTATGTCGTTGTTGGGGCTGCTGGGAATCCCGTTTAAAACTTCAGCTTCCAAACATCCACTTCGTTCAATAAAAGCCTGCTTCTCCATCATTCCAAGCTTCCGAACATCCACTTCAGTGTGAACCATCTTATTATTATTATCATCGATATTCGTCTGAGTATCCAGTACAAAAGTTTGCATGATACTGGTCCTCAGCCTATCATAGGTGGGCAGCTTCTCCAGAGCTGCCCATTTGAGAGCTTCTTCGTCATCATCTACCCTCTGTGAACGAGTGCTGGATCTGGCAAACATATCTTCAACACCCCAAATTTGTAACTACACAAAATTGATAAGAAAACTGCAAATCACCTCACAAAAGCGTATTCATGGTGTGGGCTGTGTATTCATGGTGATGAGAAAACTGCAAATCACCTTCCACTAATGACTTGCTCGTGCGCACTTGAAGCAGTGGCACAGGTGGGAGGAGTCATCGAGATCATCCTTTCCAGCAAAACATGGGGTAAAGAACTGGAGGAAAAGCTCTTGTTGTTAAAGCCTAACATTGATGGGGCTCTTCAGATAATTTCCAGCTCAGACTCATCAACCCACAAACATAGGCAGTTCAAAGAATTTCAATCAGTATTGGAAGATGGCCTTAAACTCATGCAGGAAGTAGACAATTTACACATTTTTGATATATACAGAAAGTGGCTATATGGAAGGAAAATCCAAGAGTTTGAGGAGAAAATCAAGGATTTGATTGATATTCAAGGTTCGCCGATTCTGGCCCATGATTTGCAGAAACTAGACGCAGATGTCAGGGATCTTCGCAGACGATTTGAAATTGAAGCAGCTACAATCTCTGAACAGTCCATTAGCTACACCTCCCATGAAATCCCGGATATGCCAAACATTGTAGTTGGGATGGATAATCGTATCAATGATGTCAAACAAATTCTATTACAGAATGATGTTGATCGGCTTGGAATAACAGGGATGGGTGGGGGCATTGACCAACCACCACTCCAAACTATCGATGAAAGAAATGGGTGGAAAAATTGAATGCCAGAGGTAGGTTGTATCTTTACCTCCCACGGGTGCTCGTGGATGGATGCCAGGTGCTCGTGTGGATGCCACGTGAACTGCATGCATGCTGGGAGGGAGTCATGCAAGAGGAGAGCTCATGGATGGATGCCAGTTGCTCGTGTGAATTTTGATATTACATGATCAAAGTACGTCTCAAATGTGAGGAATCTCGAGGAACACTTTCCATCGTCGAGTGATGCCTTCCCTTTTTCATCTCGATTTGGTATGAATTGTTCTCTTCCAAAGAAGTGGGTCCGATTCAAGTTGCATAAACAACATTTCCAAGATAGAATCTGAAGTGGCAGGTCAACTAAGCGGAGATGTTTTTCATTGTGCAGATTTGTGATGCCAACATCACAGATAACATGGTTGATATCATATTTTATATTTTTGACACAAATACGGATGGCAGTCTTAGTACGGATGAATTTTTGGCAGTACTAGAGCGGCGCGAAAGAGATATTGCATACCCTACAGATTCTGGGATCATCAACTTGCTGACTTGTTGGTGGAAATGTGCAAAAAATTGTCGTTCAGAGTCGATTTAAAGTATAAGTTGAAGAAAAATTCATTATAAATCCCTTCCCATGCAAATCAAGGAGCTGTACAATGAAGTTTGATGGCACTCTACAACTGCGGCAAGTGCAGGAGTTGTGACAGCACATTGGAACAGCAAACAAATCCTGGAGGTTCATAACTTCTATTGTTGCGATTACATATTCAGGTCATATGGTCGTTGAAAAATCTAGTCACATTTCCTGGCAATCCAAAGAAGTGCCTTCAAGCCCTAATGACTTTGGCTGGAGGTAGAAGATGAACAATGGCTCTTTCTAAATGGTCTTTGGGAAGTCTTCATTTTGGCGTCTAGCAATTCACATGCTTTTTCATTGTCAATTAGTTACAATGCCTAGTAGGTTTGACTGAAGTTGGAACTGGGTGGTGGCTTCTCGAGTAAGGGAAACCGACTCATGTAAAATATCAAAATTTTGATGTAATCTGTAAGATTAAAAAATTGAACAATAATATGAACCACATCTCATATGTAAATGGTCAGAAAACGGTTTTTATGGCCCAGCAAAATTGCATCCTGAAACAAAACAAGAATGGTGCATTTATACATTTGCACCAATGAGCAGGTATTTGGGACTCTGCATCCTTTTTCAACTATCAATATGACCCACAGTCTCTATGCCAATTAGCTCAAACATGCAGAAATCTGAGAGTGAAATGTCGGAGCGATGAAATATGGGAGCCCTTGTTCTATGAACGCTGGGTAAAAAAAAAATTATCTTCATATAAATAAGTTACTGCCACTTCCTTTTCTATATAATATTTGAACTCATTCATATATATTACATAAACAAATTCATACATCATACATAATTATTGGGCCGACTGCTTTTACTGCCTGGGAGCAGGGAGCAGATCGTGAAAGGGGAGAATGCAAGGATCCTGAATCGGAGCTACATGCCATCATGCTTGTGGATGCTTCCTTTGACATGTATTTGGTCATTTTCAAGACATAATGACAACTCAGTATTGGAAGAGTTGAATGAACGCTTTCTGAGTATGTATTCAGACTTGGAAAGTGGCAAATTATGGTTTCCCACGCAGGTTTACAATCGAAAGGTGAGAATTAATTTTGCCACAAATCTCTAAGTAGAATCAGCATATACTATGAAAATGTATGCTGTCCATACATTGCTTTCCATGAATGGCTAAACTTGCGCTTCAGCTCTCTTAGTTGGGTTAATGATACCCTTTTCTACATGCTTTTATTTCTAGTCGGGTTCATTACATTCATCTGTTTTTTTTTTCAAAAATATGTTTCATTTGCACACTCTTTTCATGATTTTCTGTAGAAACCGACATGTTGTGTGTTGTCTTATTTATAGTAAAGATCTAGAGACCTTTCGTGTTTACATTTTTATGTTGGGTGATCTTGTTTTATGAAAATGTAGTTGCATTCACAAGTAAATATGCAATAGGTAAAATTTATATTTGAAGATCTAAACTTCAAATTGTCTTCCTTCTTGTATATGTCTACATCTCCTTGCTTAACATGCAACACCCCGTTCTTTTATTGCACCCCTAGGTACAATTGCTAGTTAGCTGTAATCGGCCTTCCTCATGCTGTGTTGTGTAAGATAAATAAATTGTGTTCAAAGCTTCGCTTTTCGAACCACAAGGCCTTTATATTTTCACAGACTAGGCAACTGAACAGCTTGAGAAAATCAAGAACTTGTGTCTTTAGCTAAACTTATTGCCCTGCGTTTTTTTATGGAAGTCGGTTAAGTGAAAGGAGCAGCAGATAGAAGTCAAGGCGGTCATATTTGCAAGAGCTCGGCATTGGAAGTGCTTGTGATTTATTTGGATGATAGTGGCTGCTCCAGTTCCTAAGAGCGTTTTCAATCATACTCAACCCAACCCATCCTTAGATTGAAAAGATGAGCGACCATCAATTAGGATGCCAACACGATTGCAGTAGTAGGTGCTGCGTAGAATCGTGGATGAAGAAAAGCGAGAATACAGGAAGGGAATCGACAAGGAGAAGGAAGGAAGGAGGGAAAAGAAGAACCCCGCAGCAGTACAACCCCAAGGAACTAGGTGAAAAAAACTGTAATTTGATAATTTTCTCAAAGATAATAGACCCAACTAAGATCGAGGTCAGCGGGCCTGTAAATGTTGCTATGTTGAGGATGGGTAAGTCCATTGAGCCATTGTAAATGTTAATTTCTGAAATTTAACAAGAAACTAGTTGTGTCCTTAATTTCTGGAATAACTTCATAAATTTCTCAAAATCCCAATCCCATTATACTTAATTTCTGTAATCCCCTAAGTCTGTATTTTACTATTTTTGATGTTTTAGCGTGTTTGAGCTCATGGTTATGTTGATTGTGTTTTTTTTAAATCTCCACGGTAATAAGGTTCCGTCTGTCATAGATGTGGTATCCCAGCACTCCTCCTTGTAGGGATTTGGGGAGTCAATGCTTACCATGGTTATGTTGTACCAAGATATAGCAGTCTCATGCATACCATGAGGGCCTGTATGCGTTCAACAAAGAGAATTTCAAGCGCTCAGAGGAAGAGGTGGCGACGCTGATGAATCTGATGCAGGAGAAACTGCAAGTGTTGATAGACAAGAAAGTATGCTTACATAATATGGAATTCAAGTGCGGATCCTTGGAGAGTTGTCTTCTTCCCAGCGCATTAGGAGGGCCACAGAGGAAGTCATTGTCGTTTCAGTTTATAAAACAGTGTTAGATCAAGGATCGCAGTCAAAAGAGGACTCCAGCCTTTCATTGCAAACGCCCATCGTGAGGAATTTCCCGTCTCCCAAACGGAGGCGTTGTTGGCGTCGACGACTGCCAGCCGGCCGCTTTCCGTGAAGTGCAGAGCCGCGGAAGCGCCGACAGTGGTTTCCCGGTTGGCGACCCAGACATAGTTCCTGAGCGGGATTCCGGCATATGAGATGCCGATATACCTTTTATCAGCACCGCTCGGGCTGAAAAACCCCAGCTCAAATGTGTCATTTTTGGTGACAATAGTCCGGTTTCCGTTCAGGCCCGGCCCTAGAGTTAATGTATCATCGGCTACTCCTGTAATGGCCACAAAACACCAATGCAGATAACATCTGCATCTTTTTTTCATTTTTCTGTCCTTTCCTCAATCCTTCACCATGGCCGTGACTGAGAGGTACTAGGGTTTCACAGTTAATTTTGAATCCCAAAACCAGTGTCACATGAAGGTAATTTTACAGTATTTCGGATCCAAGAGGTCGGGATACGAACTTCACAAGCTTGAGTTCTGTACACTCTCCTCTCGACGCGAAACATGTTTTTTCTAGCTTATGCGGCTCCTGGCGTTCCACGGATCGAATCCTCTGCACGCCCAATGTACATTAAGGAAGTTTTTATGCAGAGAGAAGCTTGCAAAAATCTCAATGAAATAATTCACTCCTGAAGAGGACGACGACGGTAAGGGAGCATGAAGAAAATATTAGCAAGACACGAGGAGGCTCCTTATTGGTCCTCGACAGACAACCAGTGGAGGACGAAACCTTTGAGACAAGCAGGACCTTAAATAACACCTTGGTGTAATTAATGTTTTTTTCTAACTAGCAATTGTACCTGGGTGCAATAAAAGAAGGCCGTGTTGTAAGGTAAGTAAAGAGATGTGGACATATACAACAAGACATTATATTCTTCACATAATAGGCCATTACATTATCAACATGTATTCTTCTCTCATCCAAATGAGAATGGATTGTTAGCTTTTGTAGTTCTTGTGTTACAATCAAGTAACATTGCAAAAATTTATGGATCTATCTACTATCTTGTTCCTTATACTAATGATTGTCAAATTCCAATTTATTAATAAAATATGGTTTTTTGTATCCTTATTTTTCTCAAACATATCTCTCTGTGTAATAGGAACTGACGTTCTCAGTTTATCATAGCAAAGATCAAACAACTAAAATCGTTAAAGGTGCAGAAAGGCAAGGATTTTAGATGAAGGAGTTTAGATGGTGAAAGTTATGATCACATATTGATTGTCAAGGTTAGTCCGCAACCACATATGAGTCGCAACATACTATAATCCCTATGCCAATGGACAACACAAAGAAGTGGTGTCTTCGACCAACATAATACTGGTCGATTAATCCCTAGGTAACTAAACTTTTCATCACCCGGCCATCCCTTCCTCCTCTATAACTCTATTTTTTATTAGGCGACTTATAAATATGTTTCATGGCTCACAATTTCCTTCATCGCCGCTCCATCAAAACCACAGTTTTTTCTTAGGCGCCCATGTTCTTGTCAAGTCCTCGAAGGGCGCTTAGCCAAAAAATATATAAAGCCAAAATTGGAGAAATTTTGCCGGAATCTACAGGGCATATTACCCTCTAAAGTGGACTTGAACCCGAGGACTGATTGAATCCATACAATATTCGATAATGTAGATCTGGCACCTGAACTGAAGCAATAGAATTATTTCCAGTCTTCCCACTTACAAGAAATTAGCTCTTACTGAAGCAATAGAATTGACTGGATATTTAAAATTGTCAGCTTTATAATTTAGGTTTCTCAAGCTAAATTTAAGCAAAAAGACTGTTATGAAAGCCAAGTTCAGAAGTGAATAATATATACACGAATTATGTCTCTATCTTACATTACACTCGCCTACAATGCCCATACGAAGATCAGCCCAAAATTACATAACGAAGAAAAATAATTTAATTCATATAGTCTTCCTTGATGCCATTTTTATTAGATCATTGCTTTTTTATTGATGTCATTTTAGAACATTTTTGTTAGAAAATCTAGGTGCCCTTGCAACCTAAGGCAATAGAGATACCCTAGTAATATATTTTATTTCATTTAATTCTTTTTTAGATGACAAATAAATCTTCTCCACATCCAGCGGGCTCCTTTCTGCAAACAACGGCTCACTTCCCCAACCTTCTGCCTGACACACGCTCAACTGACTCTCCTCGTCCACGAGCTCACTTCTACAGTGGTCAGCACCGTCCAACGACTCCTCCACGTCCACCAGCAACTGCAGCAACTCTCGGGGCTCTCCCTCTTCACCATGATCGATCTAGATCCGGCTTCTTCATCTCTCCACATGATCACCACAGTCCTCCACCACCAGCAACAGCAACAGCAAACGATCAAGCCAAACGGCTCCTCTTCTTCATGCACGAACTCTCTTCATGGTCTGACGGCTATGGCAACGATGAATATAGCTCTGAAAAGAAACTTGGTTTGAATTACTTGAATTGGAATATTAATATTTTTGAAATTATACAATATTTCTTATAAAAATTTATACCTTTGTGTTCTTGGTGAAACCCACAACATCATTGCACATAATGGAAATCGTTAATTGGCACTTACCGGTATATTACAGCCCAGAGTAGTTGAGCCACTCGATTTTGTTACTTAATGAAGTCATTTAATGCTAGGAGTATATGTCTTCTTTTCTTTTTGGGAACCAATAGAGGATTACAATATGTATATTTTTTCAGAAGTTGATGAGTCAATTGGTGTATTATAACATATATAATGCAAGCTTATAAACTGAGATGAGTCAATTGGTGTATTATAACATATATAATGCAAGCTTATAAACTGAACCATCTTACAACAAAGGCGTTCCCCCGATTCCCTAGTCCTGCATTCTCCCATTCTCACATTACCCAGTCAATACGCATGACGTTAAATATGCACCTGCCATATTCGATGTGGGGCGCTACTACAAACACAACTGACAACACATCTTATGGGGAGGTCGTCCCTACCTCCTTCACGCATGGACACGTCCTACCTCCCCCCAGTCTCCCTACCATTCTCCTTCCACGCAGGGATTTTAAAAAAACTAAATCTTTTATATTAAGAAAATTCTTTTTTACTTTTAATTATATTAATTTCAAATATTTTAATTCTTCTAGTAAAAATAAATATATCCAATAACAATTAAAAAATTTAAACACACAAGTAAATATTTTTAATTTTTTAATAAAAAATTAAATATATTCAATAACAATTAAAAATTTTAAACACATAAAGAAATATAAAGAAATGAAATATCATTCCCATCATCTTTAGTGACTGTCATTTTGTTAATAACACTATCCAAAATAAAAAATGAAAGATTTGAGAAACAAGTCGGACATCTAAAACTGAAAATGAAAAATCAAAACTATTTTATTTCACTTCTAAAAAATACATTCACTAGTTTTATTTGTTTTGTTATTCGAAGAGTTAGCTAAGGGATCCCACATGAGCCTGGGCTGCATGCACACCACGTGTGGGCAAGCATGCAACCAGGGACTAGTGCCTGTTCTTCCAAAATGGGCTAGCCCTCACCGGTGCGGGGCAAAGTTCAGTCATTCCTCCAGGCTCTCAGAAAGTAAAACATACCATCATATGGCAAGGACGTCTCGATGGGAAAATTTCAACATTGGACTGTGTTGTATCGCTAAAGGATCCACTCTGGCAAGAGGAGCTCAGGTAGGATCCTTGGCAGCGCATGAAGTGGTCAGATTCGATGGTGAGGCTTCTGATAACAGTGGTTTTGTATGTCGGTGAGGATGGTGGATCAGAGTGCGAAGATGGGAGCAAAAAGAAGTATGGTATTTTGCAAAAGAAAGGCAGGTGGAAGTCGATGTCTAAGGTCATGATGGGGAAGGGATGCTATGTTTCTCCCCAGCAGTGTGAAGATAAGTTCAACGATCTGAACAAGAGGTACAAGAGGCTCAATGATATCCTCGGAAGGGTCATAGCATGCAGGGTGGTTGAAAATCCCAGCCTCCTGGACAGTATGGAGCGTCTCTCACCAAAGGTCAAGGAGGATGTGAGGAAACTTTTAAGTTCCAAGCACTTGTTTTTCAAGGAGATGTGCTCCTATCATAATGGCACTGGAGTGCATTTTCCAGCCGACCTTGATGTTCAGCAGTGTTTGCAGTCTTCAATGACTGCGAAAGGCAGAGATGGACACGAGGCATGCAGGATGGCAAAAGAGGAGAATGAAGGAGATGAAGAAGACGAGGAAAATGAAGATGGTGATGATGAAGATATTGAAGACACCAATGATGAGAATGGGGAAGATGCAGATGCTGAAGGGGTGGGAAACTATTCAAAGAGAAGAAAGACGCCCAGAAATGCAGAAGAGGTTAATTTTTGGACATCACCTCCATCACATGACTATGTTAAACCCAATGCTTCATACAGCCTTAATTTAGAGATGATGGGTGTGTTATAGGATAATACCAAAACAGCATGGGAGCGAAGACAGTGGATGAGAAATCGCACCATGTAGCTGGAAGAACAGAAAGTTAACTATCAGGCTCAGGCACTTGAACTGGAGAAACAATGCTTTAAATGGGAGAAATTCTGTAGCAAAAAATCTAGGGAATTGGAGAGGATGAAGCTGGAGAATGAAAGAACAAAACTTGAAAATGAACGTATGGCTTTACAGTTGAGGCAGAGGGAACTTGAAATTGAATTCAAGAGGTCAGAGGCTTCAATGAATTCACTAGCTCACCTTGTGGATAAATACCATGGAAGAGACCAAAATGAACCAGGCCGAGGGCACCTAAATGCTTCTAGTGTTCGGGATTTCGCTCTATATCTTCATGGCTCGATACAGCCCGCGGTGCTCGAATGTCTTGTTCTTGAAGCCAGAGGGAATTACAAACCAATTTTTAACTGTCTCCAATTTTTAACGCCAAATTAGGTAATTGATTTCTACTGGCCGACTGATGCAAAGATTGTTGAATATGCCCTCAATGAATACCTGTAACTTTACTGATTTGTGTTGTATTTACACTTCAATTTATTTCCCTCCTACCTGTGTTTGTGTCTGCAGTATTAAAGTTTGTGCGTGGCGAAGACCCGATTGGTTTGGAGATACAGAGATGGGGTGCTATTTCGGTAAAGCAAGAATAAGCGCAGAGCTGGAGATTCAGAGATGGGGTGCTGTTTCGGTAAAGCAAGAATAAGCGCAGAGCTGCCTGTGGCGGCCATGGCGTTGTAGTGGTAAGTTTGAATGTGGATCCGAGGACTGACAATTGACCCACAATTGACCCACTGATTTAACCCAACAACCACCAACAAAATAAAAATAAAAATAAAACCTGATCAACGATGCAGATTACTCGAATCGTCAGATGTTTTACGAAACATCTGACGGATGAAGAAAAAAAACGTAATTATTAAAAAGTTATTATGTAATTAAAATTATTAATTTTAATTACACTAAAACATTTTAGATTATAATTAATTTTCATTTAAAATGTTTGTAAATTGATTTTAGGTTTCTAAGTTTTTTAAGTCTTTATTAAGTTAAAACATTTTAAATTAAAATTAAAATCTTCACCTAGTATATTAAAATCTAAAATCTTTAAAATTTTAATGATTTATGGTTAATAGTATAATACCAACAATATTTAAATAAACTACCAATTATCAAAGCATAAGATCAAGCAATGCTAGAATCCACTTATGCAACAGCAACAACGCAAGGTCCATCAAAGCACCAACTAAGCAAATTGGTGAAACCAAAAGGTAACAGTAAAAACCCTACTGGTAAAAAATGAATATAGTCTCTTAGTATTGTAGAGGCTTGGATTGCACAAAAGCAGAATTGAATAAAGGGACTTAATAACTTCAGAACGACCAAGCTTGATGCTACTCTTGGAGACAAAGTATGTAGAAAGTGAGACGCATGAAATAGCAAAAAAAACTGAAAAAAGGTTTCAAAAGTGTAGTTGGCCATCTCTGATCATCGACCCATTCTCCTCTCCATTCAACCCTATTCCAATCTCGGTCCCATCCCCTTTCGATACAACCCTAATTGGTTAAATTATGAAGGATCCCTCCTTTCCATCCAATTCGCTTCGGCCACCCTCATCAGAGGGTTTCCAGGTTATGTTTGAGAGTCAAAGCTCATAACAACTAAAGCACCCTTAAAAGCATGGGTGGCCAACAATTACAAAGAGCCTGCTTGTACTAAGAAAGAGCATCAAAAGTCTCTGACGGAACTTCAACAAAAAATAGAAGCTGAGGGAGCCTCCAAAACCTCCTTGATCACAAAAGAGGAACTGTATTGGAAACTTTAAGCAGCTCATCGAGATGAAGAACAAAACTGGATGCTTCGGTCGAGGATCCCCTACCTCAAATCTGGTGACCACAACCAATCCTTTTTCCATCAGCAAACTAAGGCTCGACAAAATTGTAGCAATGTTGAGCATACAAGGGGAAGATAGAAGGCTCCTGAAAACCCAAGAGGACATCAGAAAGGAAGCAATTAAGCACTTATCAACACTTTTAAATGTTGGAGATCGGGAACTTATAAACAACATTAAGGAAATGCTTACAACAATTCCCCACTCAGTCACCAATGAAGAAAATGTGAAACTAACAACAAAAATAAGCCAACAATAAGTTATTACAGCTATATGGAGATTAAATTTTGACAAAGCTCCTGGGCCTGATGGATTCTCCATATCCCTTTACAAATCCGGAATTAATTCAGAAATACCTCCTTAAGATGTTGAGGTGGACCCAAAAAAAAAAGCAACCCCAACTCCACCACTACACCCCAAAAAAAAAGCAACCCCAACTCCACCACTACACCTTTCTTGCCCTTATCTAAAGACAAAACACCCAGCACCTTTCCTTGATTCAGGCCCACTTCCCTTTGCATCTCCTCTTACAAAATCATCACAAAAACCTGCTAATTGAATTAAACCTCTCCTCTCAAAGATTATTTCCGAAAATCAAGGGGGTTACTTCATAATCGGAATATTATAGATAATATTCTCATGGTCCAAGAATTAGTAAAGTCTAGCAGAAACAAAAATGAAAGTCTTTTTTATTAAAATGGATATGGCCTATGCCTTTGACATGGTACGTCACTCCTGCTTCTTTGTTGTTCTTAAAAGTTTTGGCTTTGCTAACGAGTTTGTCTTTGATTGAAACATGCATAGGCAACCCCTGGATATCCCCTTTAGTCAATGGACGCCCCGACACCTTTTTCCAAAGCAGCAGAGTATCCTCTCTCCCCTTTTCTCTATATCCTTATGGCTGATTCCCTCGGAAGGAAGCTTGAACAGGCCAGACAACAAGGATCAATTAAAGGAATCTCAATTGTTCAAGCAATTAAAAGCTAATCACTCCCAATTTGCAGATGATACAATTCTTCTGGGAGGAGGTTCGACAATCATAGCTCAACGTTTCAAAAGAGTTTTGAAATGCATAGTCAACAAGGGGAAAAGTTGTATTTATGGATGGAGTGTGTCTCCAAAGCTCTTTAAGGACATGGCAAATATTCTAGAGTTTTCCTTCAAACCAATTGGCATTCCTTCAAATATCTGGGGATACCTGTTGTGCTCAAAAACGTTCTTGCAGCAGATTGGATGGAATTCATTGACAAAATCAAGCAAAAGATGAACAATTGGGTTCCCAGTGGCCAAATTTGGCTGGGAGGGCTGTTCTGGTTATCATCGCTGCCTATCTATCTTTTTTCTGCCCTCGCTGGTCCCGTGGGAGCTCTGAACCAGATTGGTGCTCTCATAAGAAAATTTCTGTTGCAGAGGGGGAAAACTACAAAAAAGTTCCATTTGGCCAGTTGGGCTACTGTAACTTCTCCTTATAATCGAGGTGGACTTGAAGTGAAAGACCCAGTCATGAACAAAGCTCTGTTAGGCAAGATACTTTGGCGTTTGATTCCATGAGAACAAGCTTCGTGGAAGTCTGTTATCACCTGTAAGTATCTTCGACAGCCAAGAAAACGTTCGCTCGACTTCAAAGGCATGACAAGCCCGGTTCACTAATCTGGAGAGCTTGCAAATATGCCTTTCTGCTCCTCCAACCTCACCTTTCTTGGGTACCCGGGAACGGAAAAAAAATAAATATTTGACCAGATAGAATTATGGGGCAACTCCTGCTTGCTCTTAAAAATGACCTTGTCAACTTTAAGCTCATGACAATACTAAAGATCTACTAAAAGACATGGCCAGAATTATATAATTCACTCAAAAGGTTTAATTAGAATATCTTGTGCCTTACAAGGCGGACAACGATGAACTTAAGTAAGGAGGACAACAATTATTTTTCCTAACCACCTAAACTACATTAGATATGGCGCCTCTATCATCTAAGGCTAAAAAGTTATGAATTTTGAACTATTAATAATTTTTAACGTACATATGATATTCAATGATTTTTTTTTTATATTCAATTATTTGAAATTTGATAGTCCTCAAGCTTTATGCTCTTGTTTCTTTTGTATGGTTATATGTCTATTTGAAAGGGTGAACGTTATTTACTTTTACGAAGTGATTATGTGATTTGTTTATTTTGTATGGTTGTATTTCTATTTGATAGGGTGAACATTATTTACTTTTATGAAGTGATTATTTGATTTTTATCACTATTATCCCTGAGAAAACTAACACATTTTGCTTGACATGTTTCATTGTTTGTTTCAATAAATGACAAATTTAGTGGATTATTTCTGAAGATATTACTTTATTGAATCATTTTCTCTCTCACCTGCTTTTTATTAGATATAAATATTAGTATGTTGCAAGTTCTTCACTTGGTCTTGCAATGACTTCACCTCAAATCTAGGTGAAGTTTGACAAATTTGTGTGTTGTATACCAATCATCTTGAAATTATTTTACTATAATATTTTTTGAAAGGTTCTTCATTTATAACAACTCTACTTAGAGTTGCAAAATGATGAAGAGTCTATGTAGTCAAGTTCAATATGGTTATAATAAGGTAAATGAAACTTAATAAAAGTAGTTTGCTTGAAGGATATTGTTTAATGATTGATCAATCTACCCTAGATTATTGGTTGTGTTATTGCTAACATAGTTCATAATTATTAGAGTTGTTATTGCTATTGGACTTCACAAATGTAGTCCCAATAAATACATTCAAGGAGATCTAAATCACACCAACATTCTCTTGGGCTTAAACATGAAACCATGCATAACAAATTTTGGCATGAGCCACTTTGCAAGCATTACACACCAACATTTTCTTGGGCTTAAACATGAAACCATACATAACAAATTTTGGCATGAGCCACTTTGCAAGCATTACAAGAGCTCCCTTAACTTGAAAACCATGTGATGATTGAGACAACACATCCAAAGAGAAAGCCCATATCAAAAGCACAATATGCCCCTAGTCCTTCCATGGCATTGATAACTCAAGGAATATTGATGAGTATGGGATCTTCCTCCTCTAAGATTATAGGTACATTAATTTTCTTGCTGCGTTCCAATTATCCTAGTGTTCTTCTTGTGGGTGTAATTTGATTTATGCGTAATCTAGGAACTAAAATTGGACTCAAGAAACTTAATGATGATGACAATAATGGGTGATCAAAGATATACCAATTCTCTATAGTTCCAATTATCCTAGTGTTGTTCTTGTGGGTGTAATTTGATTTATGCATAATCTAGGAACTAAAATTGGATTCAAGAAACTTAATGATGATGACAATAATGGGTGATCAAAGATATACCAATTCTCTATAGTAATTTCAAGGTTGGTCTACCCATGACACTTTACAAGTATTTAAAAGAATTATTTATAATACTACTATGTTAAAGCATTGTATAAATTGAAAAACCTATCCACCGTGGACATCAAGATTTAAAGATGCATTTTGAAACCACAAGAACCATTGCTAGTAACCTAGTCAAGAAGATTAATCTATCTACAGTCATTCCATATGGTCCTTGGTATGATCATAAATAGTTGAATTCCCATATTTATCATTTGAGAACTTGGTGTATGCATGTATATAGACAACACTAATTAAAATTCAATTGGCAAGTGGAAAGATGGGTCGAAGCATATGGACATACAAGGAAAGGGAAAAAATGAGACTACTTCGAGGATACTACGTGTCATGTCCCCTCCCGTCCGAGAGCCTACACAACTACGACACTGCTGCTATCATTTAAGTTGGGATCTAAGTCCCATGAACATAACCAATAAAAATGCATGGAATTAACATACATATACAGATGCAATATACAGCGGAAGCAAAATACATTTATTCAAGCATTCATCATGTTCATCATAATTCATTAAAACAAATACAGTTGCAGAGGTAAATACACAAGAGATACTTATCTTGAGAAGAAGCTTGTCTCGCAACCAGTTATGTAGCTGCAACGTTCCACCCAACCATAGGCCAGTGTGCTCATCAATCCCTCAACAACACTACCACCCTCGAGTTGGGCATGATTCCCACAAAGAATCAGGGAACTACAACATGCTCACACATAGCCAAAGACATATCAAAATTCAGCCAAGCCAAAACTACATTTGGGTTTATTAGGCTGTTAAGGAGGTGGAAGGTTGAATTGCTAAGCTAGTGAGCTCAACCACAGAGCTATGGACACCTACACAAGATCTAGCTTGGTTTTCCCAACTCCTACACACCCAACACAAGGAAGCACCCCCTTCTCTGCTACACAATCCCTCAGGTTATGCCTTCCCTTTCAGTGCTCTTCAGGATATGCAAGAAAGAATAACCATCCCCTCTTGATCTCTCAGTGTGGTTTATTTCTACACTAGGTTTATCAAGCTAGTTCTTCCCTCTTCCACTCCAAACCAGTTCAGACCAAAACACAGGATTTACAGAACAACAAGATACAAGTTCTAGGCATGGACAAAAATGTCCTAGAAACCAAATTCGATAATGGTGAATGGGGAAAAACGACCTAGGATGAGAAATTTGTTTCAGAAACGTTCTATGGGCTTCACATGGGCAAAAACGACGCCTTCAATCCCCCAATTCGTGGAACTACTCTCCCATTGACTGTGCAACACCAAAAACGAAATTCCCCAACCATGTGAAGGAGGGAGCAACAGAAAAATGCCCAGGAGAGATCCGAGCCACTAAACATTAACAAAAAAACTTCCTAGCCATGGGGAAAACACAAGAGACTATTGCAAACATGAGGGAAAACACCCAGGAGCTCCCAAAAATGCATGAGGAAGAGAGGATGTGACTGCATAATGGGTGAGTAATGAATTTTTGGGTTCTTACTTGCCCATTAAGCCAAAACACGTTTTTCCAAAAATGGGTGTTATACCCAATTCGAATTTGAGTCCCATACTCTTCCCATCCCCATGCAATAACTAACTCAACCACTTATGCCATAAATAAATGATTGGCACAAGAAGACAAAATGGGTAGTTGACATCTTGATGGATTTTCCCTTTGACATTTGGATTTTCCCCATTGGCTCAAAGGTTTGATTATTTCCCTCCCTATTCCTTAGGAAATCATGCCCCCATCTCTTTAATGTTGCAATGACATAGCTAGTTGTGGGTATTTTAATTAAATTGCATATTTACATGATGTCCAAAATTATAATGTGCCTAGCTAGCACGAAAATACCATCGGCATCGATTTTAATCATCGAAACATAAAACGCTAAATCGATAGTGGGGCTTTTGCCTTTAGCTCCACACTATGATTAATTACAATATTTACATCATATACAATTTAATGCAAACGGGATCAAAACCAGGGTGTTACACTACATTAGAACCATTGGATTGGGCCCCTACCTCTATGTAAATTGATGCATTGCAATTTTATGACAATGTTGATTATGTAATTGAGGTAAAATTTCTACATAAGTTCTAACAATTTAGGTTGCATAAGAACTAATTTCATCGATTTTTGCAATGGAGGTTTTGGGGACTCAAATCACTATTGCATTTTGTAATCCTATCATGTTACAATATTTTGAGTATATTATTATTCATGTTTGGAAACCTAAATAAGGAGAGTTCTTAACAAACCATAACACTACAAAACCATTGGCATAAGATACATAGAATTTATAGCGCTATTAATCCATCAATTATTAGCAAATACATCAATCATAGCTTGAATGATTCAAATACTTTGATCTAAAACTAATAATGTTTGGAAATTTAGGGGGGAAGCTAATCCTTTTTCCCTCTATTCCTCTTATGATTTCCTTAGAGATGGATCCATAAATGAATATAATATACGTTCATGAATTGTAGTTGAATAGGATTTGGAGCATGCCATAATGGGAATGGAACCCTAATGGACAACTTATACCTATGTAACTAATGGAGTCTTCTTCATTCCAATTTACACATTAGAGGTGAATGAAACATATTGTTTGATGTTTTAAGGTTAAAAAAAATTAGTTTTTCTATTTAAAATTTGTTTATTTATTTATTTTCCTTATTTACACAAATTTCAATGCTAATTATTAAAATTTTAATTTTTTTTCATATGTTATATATGAGGTACCCTAAAATTCCCCTATATTGTTATTTTAAAAAGTGTCGTTCCATCCTCGGCTCCATTTACTTTGGCAACTTGGCTCCATAACCTTACAAGTGAACCAAAGCCCTATTGCCAATTAATATCCATCCTTGATTTAGATCTATTACCCTTAATCATTTTTGGTTCATTTCTAGAGACATCTTTACTTAGAATACCATAATTATTTGGGGTTGGTTCTTATCATTTGACATTGGTATATTCCATGTAGAACACATTTCTTTAAATGATATAACTTTTAACAGAAGTCATAGACATTAAGTCCCCTTAGACCTATTCTGCATTTTTTTTCTTTTCATCCTTTTAGAAATCAAAATTTCTCAAGGCATAAGCTTCCTTCAATAGGAAGCAATTAGTAGTATTACAATAATGGAAGCCACGATTGTATCATCGACTTCCACTTTAATTATTTCCTCCACGTATTTGAGGGTATTGTGGGGTAATTCCATAATGCAAGTCATTACCTTGTACTTCTATACTTTTGGGTTCATTGTACTTTTATTATGGCATATATATTTATATGGTTCCCACATTTTTTTTAACAAGAATGGTTATGTTTGAATTTATAAAACATTGAAAAACTTTAGCAGAATAGTACAAAAATTCTTCAAATTAGTATCAAATTTCCATGAACAATATAGAGCTTAATTACAGACACCCAAAAGATGATATACTTTAGGTAAAAGACATATTTCCTTAAGCTGTAATAGATTCTAACAAATTGTCCTAAGAGCAACCTAAAAAAAAACTTTATGTAAAAACAAACTAAGAACCAATATCATTGTCCATAACATGGACATCTTGAGTGCCTTCTTTTGTATCCTGTATGTTGTTCTCAGCATTATCTTCTTGACTCGCGTCATCAACATCTTGATTCTCTTCCATGGTCTCCTCAGCATCCTCATCTCGGGGTGTGTCGGCTTTCTTTCCTTGTCTCCTTGTTGTCCATAATCTAAATTCCTTGACTATGTTCAATGTTTTCATTTCTCTCCTAAGAGCTAGTGACATTTATAGGTGAAATAACAAGCTAGTGCACTGTAATGTACTTGATTTCTTTGCTACCTAATTTAGAGACACCAGATTTCTTGGTGCTAAAAGGAATTCATGGTGATCCATAGTTGTCTCGATTCCATTGATTTGAACCTCATGATTGTGAAACTTTCCTTCGACCTCATCATACAGGTACCTAAACTATTCACAAAAGTAGTAATCTGAAAGACAGTTTGTTTAGTTTCCACAAGCCTAGAATCAACCAAGGGTTCCTATGAGGTAATTAGGTAGACCATAGCAAGCAAACCCTCCAATTGGGATTTCATCCATTTCATTTGGTTGTGTAAGTCACAAATGACAACTTCTTCCTCACACATACCATCAAACAACTGTTGAAGCCAGTCTTTAATATCAACTAGAGACAACTTGCATTTAGCATAAACCTGCAAGTTCATATCTACAAGAAAATCCAATCCTTGCTACTCTCCTACTCCCCATCGATCCCAAATAATCACAGCACCTGAACCTGGTCTGAAAGTCTTTTCTTGAGTATTCTCCCACCCAATAGAGTCAGCTTCCAAAGGCCACTCCCTCGTGGCATAAGGGAAAGTGATAAGAAAATCCTCTTCCACAAACACCATAACCAGACAATTCCAGACCATGTTCTTTCCCTCAGCTCTCCCAGGACGACAACTTGCAATGAGATGTAAAGGAGAAGTTTCGACCACCTTCATGAATGCTTTCACGCAAGGGAGAAGACACCTCACATTAAAATCAACCACTTGATAGTTGGGAGAACTAAATGTTGAAAGGACTTGAATACAATCCTACTCCATGGTGATTATAAACAATATGAAAGGAATGGAAACCTTATGGAAATAATAAGGGGTAAAATTTATTAGGGAAGCCAACAATGAAGGACTTGTTGACCCCCATTAATCACCAACTTCCCAATATAATGACAAGAGGTTGAGTTTGTATAATAATCAACTTTCCTATTAATTTCCTGCTTTATATGGAATATTTGAAACTCATAAACATGATTCAGAAGCATATTAACTCACTTTTGAAATCTATTAGCTATCATGTCCTTGAGATCCTTCTTGCTTCTAGTTTGAGATAGAATAAATAATGAATCTCCAATAATTACAACAGGTTGAATTCACTTGTAGACAACATTGATGATCCCTTGATAGATAGCATAGCGATCAGCTTTATTGTTTGTAGCTGCTCCTAGGCTCCATTCAAAGGCAAACACTGTATGCCCTCGTGCACATACCTCCCCAATGGATCCCACATAAATTATTTCAAAAGAGTTCTCCCAAAAATCCAAGTACCTTTGTCAATAACTAATTGACCCACATCTTCTTTCTTCAAGAACCCTAGAGAAAACCCTTTACCCAAATTCTAAATACCTTTAGAACACCATTGTTTTAACCCAATTATTTGCACCCAATCATCCATGGACTTAATTCATAGTAGGCTACAACTTCATGAAAGGAAGGACTATTACTCATCTAGATTCACCTCCAAAAAAGCAACATAAGTAACTTCATCCAAGTTTGGCTTCTCCATTTTGAGACACATTTGTCTTGTTGTTGCTTAACAAGTTTCCAGTCCCATCAGTAAACTATTTTTTGAACAGAAGGAGTTTTTGCTTCCTGCTCCAATTCCTCTTGTGATAATTGTCTAAATCGTGTCTCAACTAGGCACCCGTATTCTAGAGATTGTCTCATTTGAGATGCATAAGGCCCTGACCATGACAATACTAATCTATGTTGATATTTGTGCCTTCCTAAATAATTTGTCTTCAATTAAATTGGGCATTATCATTTTAGTTTTCATGTTAATAATGTGCTACTTCTTGTTATATGAATTATTTCAACCTTGTATTAGGTGATTCTTTAGCTTAGTGGTTCCATTGTGTTTATTCATTTTCCATGTTGACTCTTTCAAATTCAAATGGCAATTTCTCTCAATGATGTTAAATTTGAGACTAACTTTTCCCATGTGTTTTTCATATTTTGATCCACTCTTTTGTGAAACAAAAAGGAAACCTAGAAACCATGACTTAGAAATTCAGAGATATCAATGAATCGATGATGATATGTTGGAATTGAAGGGAAAAATCAATGCTGAATGATGAAGTAAAGGAGATGGAACATCAATATTCTCAAGTAAGCCTTCCCTTTATAAAAATAAAGGGAGAATGAAAACAACTAGTCATAACTATCAATATCATGTGGGTTGGAAGAAATCATATTTTCATTACTTTAGCCCAACAAGTAGCCAATACGATCAAGGGGTAATATTTCTTTGATTCTGATTTTTCCATAAAATTGTATGATCATTTTCTTAAGCTTTGTGGATTGTATTATATTCATTTATGGAACTTTTGCTAGCATAAGGGGAAGAAATGTAAAAGGTCTATATTTTTCCCACTAAATTCTCGTCTCCATGCTATTATTTTCTGCAATAACACCAACACAAGAAAAGAGAGGTCATAAGCGTCCAAATTGGAAGAATGATAACAATAGTGCCAAATAAAAATGTTCCAATAAGAATGTAAGAAACGAAAATCGTAATAAGAAACTATAAGCTTAGGAAGCGGGGCTTACAAAAAGATACATAGTCCCGTAGTCAATTTAAGGCACTCTTAAGCTATTGGATATCAGTAAATGCATTAACCATAGCTTAATGGTTTGAATACTTTGATACAAAATAGATTTTAGGTCCATTACATAGTCACTGATTGGAAACTTAACTTTGAGAAACGTGCTTTAAGCAACATGTTTTTTCTTACATAAGGATCATCTAAATCGTACTTATCAACTTAATCTATATTTTTTAATGTTTAATTTATAATGCAATATATTATAAAATGAAAACCCGCATGGGTTTTCATTTTTTGGGAGGTCACATTTAGTAACTATTTTTATCTTTGTTTTCAAAGTGGTGCTATCAATAGCACCTTTTTTTTCTCCTTTTCCTTTTTTTTTCTTTTCTTTTCTTTTTTTTTTTGCTAAATTTACAATTTTATTGAAACGTAGTCGGGAGCACAGGGAAGGGGAGAGGGAGAGGGAAAGGGAAGAAGAGAGAGGGAAAAGGGAGAGGAGAACATGGAGGGGAGGAGGGGAACGGGTTGTGTTAGGTTTATATATATATATATATATATATATTTTGTTTGTTAAAAATGTTCATCACCCGGGGCTAGTGCATTTCAACCAATGGCTAAGAAATCGCAACCCAATGGCATCTAAGCTGTCAAAATCACCTAGGGAACTCACCTAGCTTGGGCCACACCAACCCTTAACATGGCTAGATTTTTTGGTGTCTCCTCCCAACTAAGTCACCCCTAAGTGTATTGAACTTGAGTCGTCATGCAAACGAAACAAACACCTTAACCAAGTGAGCTAGCGGGAATTGAGGAAAATTTTGGATGATTATAGTCAAGTTGGGACAATATCGTGCTCACGTGACATGGGGTCAAATCTCGTCCACTACCACTATAACCTTCCAGTGAACCCATAGAACCCCAAACCATCGACCATGGGTAAGACAAGGTTTGAACCTATGACCTCCATAGTCTTTACAACTTGCAATTGCCAATTGGTCTACACCCTGGGAGGCTTTATTTTTTTAATTTTGAAATGTTTTATAAATTTTTTATTTTTAATTGATTTTACTTTTTTTATTGTCTTTTGTGTTTTTTTCAATTTTTTATTTTTTTATTTTTAGTTTTTTTTAATCGATTTTTTTCAATTAAAAAAAAATAGTTTTTATGACTTTTTTTCATTTTGAATTTATTTTATTACACTTTTTAAACTTTTTTTTAAATGTTGCAAATCTTTGTTGAATTTTTTTCAACTTTTTGAATTTCTTTATAATTTTTGTTTTTTTAAGTCATTGTTTTTAAAGTTTAACTTTGAATAAAAATGAGGGTGATTCTAGGTGGTTCATTTTTCAATTCGAGGGTCGATGCAGGGTTTCGATTGCAATGACACCACCTGAGATTACTGTTGTCGCTCGATACACACCTCAAATAACGTGGAAAAAATATTCAAGCCACTAGGTGCAACCTTGGGGGCAAGTCTCAAATTGAGATATTATCACTCAAGACTCAACTCCTTTGTCTAGGCTAACTCCTAGTGAAGCCAAGGGGGGTGGTCCCTAAGAAAAGAAACTAATGCCTTTTAAGCTAAGTTATGAAGATAAAATTATTCTAGGAGTTTAAATCTGACTATAACAAGAAAACAATGACAATAAAATTAAAGATAGCAACATGCAAAATGATTAATAATTGCACGTAATTGATTGAAACAAAATTATTTGTAAAGGTAGACCAGTGCTAATAAAGTTATATAGTTGCTATTGAAATGGAGATGTTGTGCTAGTGCTTCTTAACAGTTTTAAATTGTTATGATGAGTGGATTATGAATGGGTTAATTCTGGTTTGCCCCATAGAGAACTTATCTCTTTGAGCTGAGCGAAATAGCAACTATACCAAATGTCCAATGGGGCGAGACATAACCTACTTGGAGTATCCTCCTGACTCTATAATAAGTTCAATGTGACCACCCAAGTTCTTATAGATAAATTTCAATGGATTGTCTTATTAGACTAGACACTCTAATCTATTTTTTTATTGTCCCACCGATCAAGCCAAAGGCATGCAATGTTCACAAGAGAATACAGGGATGTTGAGCCAATATTCGCTTTACAAGAAATAACCACATATACAAAAGATAAAATGTTATTTGATTAATCTAAACTATGAATCTCTTTTCTGGTTGAATACCACCTACTCAGGACAGCCTACTCAGTAGCACCATACTTCAACAAAGCATAGTGGGTAAACTACTCTTAAAACAAGAAAAGATAAAAGCAAAACTAATTACGTGCAAATTGTGTATGAAAATGGGATCTTATCTACTGTTAATAGATAAAGCAAAACTAAAACAAAAATTAACGAAATACAAACCACACAAGAGACGACGCAGATCCCCTAGGCCTGGATAGGGTGTGGAAGTTGTGTAACCCACTTGCCTTTATTAATATTTTTACAATTTTAAGAGGTGGATGCTTTTGGTCCTTCTAGATTCAGATCCAAAGGCTTACAAGTTTGTAAGAAAGAAACAGGATCGAGGTACAAAGCTCTAGAAGGTCTTAGATGGCCTAAACCTTTGAATTTTTGGTAGCACTTCCTCTTACCTATTTGTTAAAAGTGAAAAAACAGCCACCTTAAAGCACTCAAATATTCCAAATAGATAATTAAAAGATACAATATTTAAGTATTGAAAGATAGTGAATTAGCACAAGTACTTAACATAAACTAGATCTACTCAAAATGAAGCTTGAATAGCTAGATCTAGCAATATACTTAACTAAATCAGCCTTTAGATATTTTTTTGAAAGGAAACATCATCTTTGCATGTAATAATTTTTATCTATAAATATGTAGATTTCTTCCAAAAATGTCATTTTGCTTCCTTGAAGAACATTATAATGCGCCATATAAACTAACTTTGTATTTGCAACAACTCTTATGAGCCACATATACCCCTTCATTTGTCCCATTGTAGTTAATATCAACCTAAGGGTGGATCTATATAATTAATAAAAGTCAACCAATTTACTTTTTAAAAAAATCATACCATCTAACAACGAAAATCTTATTTCTTATTTCTTATATGCAGCAAGATCGTTTAGTACATATATTTTATAACAATCCATACAAAAATCTACACAGGTTGAAAACAACCAATTTTACCAATATTTCTATAAAACATATTATTTTGATCAATATAAATCTTGGCTTGCAACTTTTGTCCTACAATATAAACAATTTCAACGAAATTTTTTTATTTTAAAATAGATTGTCTAATATAATAAATATCACATGCAATAAATACATAACTGCAAAAAATAGCTATACAAATGTAAATCTAAACATTTATCTAATCAATATCTCAACTTACACGACAATTTTAGAATAATAATAATCCATAATCAAGTTCATGCTTGGCAACAATATTCCTTATTTTTTCACCCAAAAACCCTAATTGTCTAGCCTCCTATGATAGTTAGTGATTCAAACATCCTCCATAAGTTAATTAACCAGTTTTTAAGTTGACTTGTATGTAAACAATCAAGATCAACCCTTTTACAATTACAAGTAGAATCCCTTAGTTTTTTATCTATTTGGAAAGCCCATAAGCTAATTAACCAATTTTTAAGTTGACTTGTATGTACACAATCAAGATCAACCCTTCTACAATTACAAGTAGAATTCCTTTGTTTTATCCATTTGGAAAGCCCATTTTGTTAAAAGGTTTCCTCAAGATGTGATGTTTTAGTAAATTAAAATATAATTAAAGTTCATTTCAAAATTAAAGTATCCATGTGAGCTTGTTTCTCTTACATAATTTGAGAGTAAATGTCATAACACAAATGGTTCAATAGTATCAACCAATTTGCTTCATCTATTATATATTGGAAAATTATACATGTGTCAATATAGTACCAACAAAAAAAAAGTGAGAAACTTAATAAATACTTCACCACTTGCACAATTATACAAGGGAAACTTCTCATAAGAAATAATTCTTATAATTAACAAATTTTTAATTTTCGATTCTAAAATTTCTTAATATGTTAAAACATAAAAATTTAACAAAACCTCTAAACCAAACCATTCATAGCAAATACCTTAGACTTCTAATTCAAAATCCAATATGTAATGAACACCAAATAAAAAATAAAATACCACTTATTCAATTATCCATGCAAATTGTAGACATCAAGTTTGGTTTGTATGCTAAGGAAAACATATTTATTTGTCTACAAGTCACTTTTAGCCAACCACAAATATATAAGTTCACTTGGAATACACAAATCTAACCCTTTTTTTAAGTGCTTTTACCTCAAAGAAAATGAACATAGAGATTTGATTCGTTATGCAATTGTTGTGGAAAAGCATGTTTAACTTATCATGTGTTGTTTCCTTTATAATGGTAATTTAACTTCAAGAGAGAATATATCTACGAGTCACTTTTAGCCAACCATAAATATATAAGTTCACTTGAATTACACAAATCCAATCTTTTTTTTAAGTGCTTTTACCTCGAAGAAAATGATCATACAAATTTGTTTCCCATGCAACTGTTGTGAAAGGCCGGTTTAACTTATCATGTGTTGTTTTCTTTATATGGTAATTTAGCTTCACAACATTTTCATCCCATTCGAACACTTGAATACTATGTATCTCAAAACTTGAGGACTATAAAAAGACGTTTTCATAATTCTTTGCCTATCTCTATGCAACCGTTGTGGAAAGGCCGGTTTAACTTACCATGTGTTGTTTCCTTTATATGGTAATTTAGCTTCACAACGTTTTCATCCCATTCCGAACGCTTGAATACTAAGAATCTCAAAACTCGAGGGACCATAAAAAGACGTTTTCATAATTCTTTGCCTATCTCTTTTCTATAAGATATAATTGAGAAGAAAATGGAATCAAAACTCGAGGGGAGACATTTTCATAATTCTTTGCCCATCACTTTTTAATAAAATATAATTTGGAGGAAAATGGAACCATAAAGTGGATTATAAATATTAATATTCTTCTGAAAAGCTATAAAATAATTTGAAAGAAAATGGGGATTAGAAATATTAGTATTCTTTTGGAAAGCTCGATTGCATTGTATGATGTCAAGTGTATCTTCAAAATATGCATGTTAGAATATTTACCTCCACTTAAATTTGGTGTTTTTTCAGTAAATCGAACATTGATCTTAGTTTGTTCAAGGAAGATTATTTCCTCATGTGATTTTTCAAAAAACGACGGTGCAACATGTTAGAATATTTACCATTTAAATTTGGTGTTCTTTTAGTAAATCAAACATTGATTTTAGTTTGTTCAAAGAAGACTATTTTTTCGTGATTTTTCTACAAACGACAATGCAAGGTATGGTTATATATTTGCATATAGAAATTATAAATAACATTTAATAATCTAATATTTAGATATAAAAAAAATACATATGCAAATATTCTCAACAAATGATCATAACTAATTTACATATTAAAAATACGTATTAATCATAATAATAATAAAATTAAAAAATTATTAACTTCAATATTGTTTTAAGCTACATTTATAAGCTCATTAAGACATACTTTGAAAATCTAACCATTATAACCAGCATAGATCCAAATCCTAGGCTCTATCAAGCACGAGGGGGATCTAATCTCTCGAGGTGCAAACCTCTTCTTAGTTATTGCACTCAATAAACTATCAACTTTGGTGTGTCCTATATACAACAAATTGATTTGATTCAAACCAAAAGACACATCTTTTTATTTAAGGTCCACATATATTATTTTTATTATTATTAATTAATATTATTTATGGCTGACATATAATATTTTTTATTATTTTTTATTTTGTTAGAAACGAACATTACAACATTTCTTCATACATGGTTTTAAAACCATAAGCAAGGCCCTCCTAAACCATGTACAATAAAACCATGGGTTTTTCAGGAAGCCCCTCCTAAACCATGCACAATAAAACCATGGATTGTTTTTCATGAAGCCCTGCACATGGTTTTAAAACCATGTGCAATGCTAACCAATTTTTAATTTTTTAATTTTTTGTTAAGTAGGAACATTACAACATCTTCCCCATGTTGTGTATTTTTTCAAACCCACATCTTTTTTGCGGATAATTAAATTTTTACTTTTTTATTTTGTTAGGTAAGAAGATTACATCCCGTTGTTTTCTGGGAGACATTTATTTTGACTTAAAATTAAAAAATTTATTTTTTATTAATAAAAATAAACGTTGCAAGATCTCCCCCATACTCGGCTGTAGAGCACCTCTCGACGCAATCAAGAGAAGACACCATACCTTATAAATAATAAATATTATGTATACCATTAAAAATAGAATAATAGTTAATATACCAAATTTTAGATTGTTAATTAAATGGAGATGAAAGACAAATTGAGAAAATAACAAAGGGTCGGAAGGGGAAACCTCGGAAAGAGTAGCTAATTCCAATGAAATATGAATAATTATTCCAGTGAAATATAGATAATTAGAATTAGGTTGCGGTCTTTCATAAACTAAACAGTTTGCTCTGAGGCACAGAGGGTGAAACAGGATAGACAAATGTTTAAAAGATTTGTAAATAAGATCAGGTACAAGTCCCAGAATCTTTTGAGGGAACAAATAACAAATACCCCCAAGTAATAGGAACTTAATCGTAGGAAACCATTTTCATATTGAACTTCTGAGAAAAGTAACTTAATCGTAGGAAACCATTTTCATGTTGAACTTATAAGATTATAAAGGAATTATTCCTAAAGGATTCCTACCAAAAATAATCCTCGTGATCATCAAAAATACAAAGATAATTACAAAGGGCTTTATGAATTTTACTGTGTCACAGCCATACTCTCCATACACTACATTTGATTGATGATTGTAAAATATTTAATTCTCATTTTTGAAGAGGAAATGAATAATGTAATGCTTGGGCCCACTCTTGTAGCGTCATCAGAAATACAAAGATAATTACAAAGGGCTTTATGAATTTTACTGTGTCACAGCCATTCTCTCCATACACTACGTTTGATTGATGATTGTAAAATATTTAATTCTCATTTTTGAAGAGGAAATGAATAATGTAATGCTTAGGCCCATCTCTTGTAGCGTCATCCTAACAGAAAAGATGAATTTAAATTGGAAATTGAAGCCAGCCAAGGGCTTTGTAACATTTATTATCAGATATCTCATAGCTAAGTTCTAACCATTTCATATCTGATATATTTTATATAATGATTCTAGGGAATCTACAATACAAATTACATTTGGTTCATAATTTTAATGTATTATAAGATGTCTCGTAGCTAAGTTCCAACAATTTCATATCTGATATTAGATATATAACGATTACAAGGAAACTACAATACAAATTACATTTCGTAGTTCTTTCATAATTTTCATGTATCCATATCAATATGTTTAACTTCAAAATATAATCGAGACATGCAGTTTTTGAATTTTCACAAACATGAAAAAGTAGTGCACTGAATTCATAGAACTGAGATAAATATTCATTTGAAAGTAAAACAAAAATGCCAAGTTGAGCTTAACCCTGACTTGCTACTTAACAGGTGTGAATTTTACAAAAAAACCTTCAAATTGCCACTAACCCCACACAAGTGAATAAGAATATCCAATTTGTGGGGGAGTTCAACTCACTACAAACTTATTTATATACCAAGCAACTCTAAATTTGAAACAAACCTATTTACACTAAAATATTAACACCTAAATGATTTTGGGTAACCTCAAGGAAAGCTATTCATGTCAGTCCAATTACATGGAAAAAAGGACATATTTAGTTAGGGAGGCCCTCCAATGCATTGAAAATATCAGTGCGAGTGACAATACCTGCACCCAAGAAGAAATAATTAGCTTCCTACATTTTCAAGCATTCCTGAAAACTTCATAAAAAATAAATGCTAGTCATCCTACTTACCAACAACCTGGCCTTCGTCATTTACAATGGGAATTCGATGGATTTTGGTTTTCAGCATCAGAACAGCGGCATCTGCAGCAAACAAAAGTATATTTAGGGTGGTCACTCAGTTTCAATCCATTAAACATTTGGTAGCAACTTCCTTTGAAATTCTAAAACATTTGAGACTTCGACACCCTAAAAAAAATTGAGCCTTTATACCCATCTACAGTACTCCCTTTTTTATTAAGTTTTAAAGTTTTGAAGGCAAACCTAACACAGTCTTTTCAGCGGATAAGGTTATCGCAGGTGCACTCATGACCTCACCAACACTTGATTTTAGCTGCAAGAACAAAGAAAATATTATATTTATTATCAACAACTCTAGCATCAGTAACAACCTATTGGTTTCCTTCTCGCACATACAAAATCCAATAATGAGAGAAGGTTTAAAAAAAGAGCAACACATTTAATTGACAATTCCTTCTTAGATTTTGGGGGTGAAAGTACAAAGGACAAATTGTTTTATTCATTGTCCATTACTGTTTGTTGTGTTCTCTCCATTATCCATAACTGATTTCACCATATCCTTGTCCCAAAATATTCTGCAGTACAAGTTATGTTCTCTCAGGCAAAAAAGTCCATCATGTATCAATTTGCAAGAAAATAAGTGGACAATATAAATGCACTTCCAAGGGATGCCACATTGCTTCTGGCAGGGCAGACAAGTGAAGCTTTGTATACAAATGCAACAGAATTGTCTTGTTAGAAAAAACTAAAACCCATAACAGTCCCCTAAAGGTACAAGAGATGACAGAATGAATGACAGCTGATGAATATAGAGTGCAACCAATTTCATCGAATTCCTGTCAAACAAAAATATGCTTAGTAGGAATCAAAAGAAAGAACAGAAACTGTTCTCTCTTACCAAGAAGAAACAATATGCATGCCAGGGAAGTTGCTGATGATAAACTGATCTTTAAGTCTTACAATAACTTGACAGTTTTAATACTTGTGCATATCAGATAAACATGTAACTGTTTCTAACTTTCTAGTCATTCATGCATGAAAGATGCTGACTTTTTACTCTACTTGTGGGATCCACTGCTAGGTGTTTTCTTTATTATCAATAAATTTTGTGCTCAAACTTTATTTTAGAAAAAATATTGGTTACCCTACAAAATATTTTTCAGTCATTTAAGTAAGTTATGCAATATATTTTATGCTCCTAACACATAGGTGCCGTATCTTGTGTATAGTACAGTACACCATACAGTTGTGACCTTTCATGGAAAAGAGAATCCATCTATCAATGCAACTTGCAAAGAATCTGACCCAAGTCAATCTACCAAAAAATAAAATTCAAAAACATCCCAGGGTGTAAATCCCAGAGGATCCGTAGCTCTCTATTATTGGGAAAAAGATGCAACCATTATGTAGCATTGAACAATCTACGGATAATAAAAAACATTAAAAAAAATAAAAAATAAATAAAAATAAAAAAGATGGCTCTACAAAATTTGGAAACCATTTTATTTGTCCAGATATCAATACACAAATCTAGGTTATAACCACAACATATATATATATATATAATTTGCACCATTTGGCAGCCAAAAACATGTCAGACACTATTAAATTCTAGGTGTAGAAAGGTCCACTGGTCCTACAGAGAGGTATACTATTCTAAAGTACAGGGTTCCAGGCTAGAGACAACTTTTCTACTCAAATTTGGAAGTTCTTCCATAACCCAAATAAATTTAAATCTCAGACTTAAAGGGGACTTTGGAGCTTGAAACAAAACTGCAGGATAGATTCAACCACCTTAGAATCATTTACACGCACAAAATTGACTAAGAATGTCCATGCCACATTAATCCCACCATAGCAGGCACACATGAAAACAGTACAATGCAAGTTCCTTCCCTTAGCCTCTTTTGAGATGCACGTCCCCTGCCCAAAGTTGAAACTCTATATGGAAGGGTTTCTCCCAATTGTTGGATGCAAATTTTTTTTTTTTGTGGGATGGGGGAGGGAGAGGTGCAAGGAGGAGATGATTCCTGCAAACCAGCGTGTAGGGTTATCACCAGGAACCAGACCAGAATAACCTGGTTGAGGAAAGACACCAACAGAGGACAGCCGGGTATGTGACCTTTCTCTTCCACACTTGGAGATGAGGATATGTACAGACTTTATCCTCATTAGATTTCAATTCCTTGTGTTACAGGAAGCATAAGGGTTGGTGAATTAATTAGCAAGCACAACTGCAGTTTTCCATTATACAAAAAAAACTTCATGACTTCACTTCAGCATCCCACAGTCCACCTAGCTGCAGTCCATGCTGTTGTATGATATCTATGCCATGGCCCATCCCCGCGAAGTGCATGAAGGAGATTATTCCTGACAATCCTTATGCAACAAGATCTGCAGAGACCAGGGCATGGCAAGATTGGTATTGAATATCTCACAAGGAACTCCACAGCTTCCTCTTTCAGTGGTAATATGTCATCATTATCCTTGATCTTTTTTCAGAAGCACATTCACAGTATTCAGTCAGGATGGTAACATACATGTAATGCCTCCCTCAGGAACTGTGTAAAAGGCCTGGGAGCTAACCTGAAGACAGGTGAACAGACAATATGTGTATTCAACAGTCAGCTGGTACACTGCAGGATTCAGCAGTCTTGCAAAATTTGATAAATGGCTACATAAAGCCAATTTTGGTTCTTGGTTCTCAAATATGAATTGATCATTCTAGCAGATTGAGACCCCTGACAGTCAACTTTTCATGACAGCTTATAAGTGTTACTCCAGTTTCCATTAAGGTGATTGTTCACACTTGTCACTACTGCAAGGAACCAGTATAGATTTGGGGATCTATGATGGAGAACCGAAGGTATCTCAACCAGGGAAGTGATTTTGTCCAGAGAATGTGTAAACAAATGCCTTGTGACCTCTAACCCGCTTAGATGGAGGACATGCCTGCAGCAAGTCCAGTCAAACTAGGTGACAGTAATACCTCATTTTGATCCCCATATTGTACATAACCAGATATGTAATGGTGTGCCACATGCATTTCTGCTTAGGTGTCAAGACATGTGGGAGATAAAGTCTGAGCATTAGACTTGGGCTTTTTGAGCTTTTCATTAAAAATTCACTATGATGTAACAAATAAAAATAATATGAAGTGCATGTGTAATATTGACTTGCTAGGATCAAGAGAGGGGCTTTGATATAACGAGTTGGGAAAAGACAGTAAGACAAATGTGAGTAGTTGACTTGCCACTTGCCAACATGAAAACTCCCTTAGGAATTTTGAAAAGGTGTCACTACGTTTAGGAGACTTCTGAAATTTCATTCCTGGCTTGTAAGGCTTCATACAAAAGCCAAAACATGAGAACTCTCTTTGGAATTTTGAAAAGGTGTCCTTAATTTCAGGAGAATTCTAACACCCATTCCTGGCATGCAAGGCTTCATACAAAAGCCAAAACCTTGACTTTTGGTCATTCTCTTCCTCTTGTTTTTGCTTTGTCCTGTCACCTTCAATATGTTTGCTTGGGCTGGGTATCATCTGATACTGTTATACTGCTGAGGTATGGCTGCCATAGTGAGCATATGTGCCCTCAGAAGGAATTGCTTCCATGGACACAAACCTATGCTGAGATCGCTCGGTGCTGTCATTTCATTTCTGACTGAATCCAACAAATAGGAAATCTACTGGTAGGATTCTTGACAGGTTGCACTGCATGAGCAAGGTCCTTACCAGAATTATAGCTTCCTTGGAATCTGTGTCAGAATTGTAGCCTCAATGCCTCATTATGATAGGTTCCCCAGGCAGTGAGAGCTCTAATGGTGGGATGATCATGCTAGAGTATGTGCTAGTATTGGAAGGGTCTTATATGCTGAGTGAGTACCAGTAAAGCATGCTAGTAGCTACATGTCTGCACCAGTTTTGCTGGCATTGGGATTCACTGACAACTGCTTTTCGGGGTTGCATCTGTTTGAGAACACTGGTAGGGAAAATTTCCCACTCTTGCCTCATAGCCCAGCTCAGAGGAAAATTTGCTCAATTCCACATGCACAGCTTCTATTAAGATAAGTATTGAATTGCTTTGTGTGTGTTGTACTTGAGTTTTATTTGAATGTCGTGTTTATCTGGAGAAATTATAATATAGTTTGTCGTTAAAGTTGTAATCTGCTGTGTATTCTGTGTTTGTCTGGTGGAATTATTATGGTTATTAAATCACGTGGGGGGGAAACGCAACAGCCCCCTCAACCTTGAGTACTCTCCAGATAACATTAACAGATATTACAGTGGTGATTGATGACTAGGGGATGAATCGCCTTCTTTCTCTTCCTCGATCTCAACCTCTAGTTCTAGCACACATTGGTATCCTCTTTTTGTACATTCTATATCTTTATATAGATACTTATTATGTATTTTTGTAGTTCTTTTAACTGGGTCCCTTTGACCTACTTATTGTGGCCACTTATTGGACATTAATAAAAAACAAGCATCTTATCTTATCTTCTTATTGACTAACTTATATTCTATTATTGTATCTCCAATCTCTAAGTAATAGTCAGTTGGTCAAATCTTTATTGGTTGTCTTCTATCATCATTATGCATTTGTGTGAAGCACCTTCGAGCAACTATCGAGGTCTCCAGATCCAACATATAAATTGATGGCACACTGCTCAGGCCACTTGTCATGTCAACAAGTTTGCTATTTGTCGATTATGACAAAGACTCTACTCCATGTTGTGTCAACCTTATTGTTTCTATCATGTTGACACAACTGCTACATTGTTATTTCGAACATTCACCAACTCTCTCTCCATTTGCTTAATTCTTCCCTCTATTGAGAATGGGATATCGTATGGATCTTGAAACTTTCTTTGCTTCTCTAGTTCTGTCATGTCATTTGATAGAGAACAAATAGACTGGGCAAAAACAAAAGGTTATAAATACGCGCATCTGGGCACTGTCAAATTAGGACTCGGCCCATTAGTTCGGCCCTATATGAATGTTTCTTCTTTGTGTTGTGTCTTGGATACCCGTCATTTAGACTTTTCTCATGCTTTAATTGGAGGTTTTGAAGGTCCCTTGCACAATGGCCCATTTTTTGGTACTATCTTTCCTAAGTATTATGTCAGCCTGGATGATCCCTACATCTATGATTTACTCAAAGCCTATATTTGTCCTTTACAAAGTAAGATGGATACTGCCTCTAAAATCATTCAGCTTAAATCTCTGGTTGCCATCCGCTTTGGAAATTATTCCCTTCCTCCTCTTACCCCTAAAGTGTTAGTGTTTTATCAATTTTGCTTAAGTGATATCTTCAAACAATTTGCCACTAGAAGATCACTGAAAGAACAACATGCACAAAAACATAAGAACACAAGAACACAGAGATTTTCCTCGGGGAAACCACAAGGGAGAAAACCCCGCAAAACTTCCTCAGTATAGAACTCAACCAGTGCAGTGTCAGATCCAGATAACAACTGCTTCCTTCTACTAGGTGCGCTACTACTTCTCTCTCTTGCTAAATCCAACTTGAGTGAGTACAAATGAAGGGGAGCGCCTCACTATTTATATTCTTCTGTTGACTTGACCTCTAACATGGTGGGGCCAACTTCACTAGCTGTCAAGGCCGACTTCACTAGCTGTGAGGGCAGACTTGTTCAACTGGACATTACAAATAGCATTTATTATATTGACACTTGAGTACTAATGACCTGACTTACAATAGGAGGTTTACATTGCATCCTTCAATGACTCTAACAAGACCAAACTCATCTCCATTAAGAGGAATACAATACAACTACAATATCTTCTGAAGTTACATTACTTTAACACTGCCTCTTAACTAGGAAGGTAATTCAACTATTAGCAGCAACTGCTACTCCTACAACTATACAATTGACTGTGAGACTCTATACATCATAGGAAGTTTCGATACAACATCATACATCTTCATCATCGATCTCAACTGGACCTTCTTCTACAAACATCTTTTCTTCAATCTTCTTCTTGTCATCTTCTAGAACATCTCTTACAACATCAGCATATGAATGTTGAATCATCTTTTGGATCATCATCCTTTGCTTCATCTTTTGAGCTATCTTCTGGATCATCATTATCTGAGTTGTCATCATCTACAATTTCAGTACGTGAATACTAAACCATCACCATCTGCATCTTCAGTACGTGAATACTAAACCATCATCATCTGTAACTTCAGTATGTGAATATTGAAACATCATCATCTGCATCAATAGTATGTGAATACTAAAACAATCAACAACATCATTAGCATATTAGTGCTACAAATCAAAAAGTACTAGATCATCATAAACATCAACATCAGTATAGATATACTGAGGCTATCACAACAACATCTCAACATCAATCCATCATCTGTCAAGCATCTCAACAAGTATCAGTATAAACAATACTGAAACTAACATCAATATAGAAGTACTGAAGCATACATCTCAATTAGTCATCTGAATCAACCATCTCAACAATCAGCATATCAATGCTAAACCAATCATCTCAGCAGTCATCAGTATAACAATACTGAATTACACATTTCAACATATCAATGTTGAACCAATCCTCTCATCAGCCACCAGTAAACAATACTGAGCTAAACAGTCATCAATATAATAATACTGAACTACACATCTCAATAATCAACAACCATCAATATAACTATACTGAGCTAACATCTCATCTCATTAGTCAACAGTATATCAATACTGAAACAACCATCCTACCCTCTAACTATCTCAGAGCAGCATCACGGTGAGTTCTTTGGTAGATCCACCCGGGCATTTTGTCTAACTTACTAACTCTTTCGAGCCAACAAGCCTAGTTAGACAGATGGATCTTCCTGGGGACCAACAAGCCTTGTCCTGACTTACCCACTTGTGTTAAACTGATCTAGTCAGACATACTAATCCCCCTAGGATCAACAGGCCTCGTCTGACTAACCCTTTCAAGCCAAACTGTCCTAGTCAGACTTACCCTACTCTAGACTAAGCTACTCACCACTGCATCCTTCTTCCATATACTGTCACTCCCTCTTTCGAGAGAGGTCCTTCTGGACTACACCAAGCTTGTCTCGAAAGTATTCAAACTTTACATGAGCCAGAGGCTTGGTCAATACATCTGCCACTTGTTCCTCTATAGGAACATACTTGAGCTTTATAGTTCCTTTCTAAACCATGTCTCTAATGAAGTGATATCTTACTTCAATGTGTTTTGACTTATCATGAAACACTGGATTTTTTGTCATCTTGATACAACTATCATCACAATGGATATCAGTAACATCTATCTCTTCATCAAATAAACCTGCCAACATCTTTCAAAGCCATACTGCTTCACTACAAGCTGAACAAGCAGCAATGTATTCTGCTTCTACTGTGCTAAGTGCAATACTGGTCTGCTTTCTACTGAACCAAGAGATCATGCCTGATCCCAAACAAAATAGCCACCTGAGGTGCACTTTCTGACTTTAGTATTTCCTGCCCAATCTGAGTCTGTGAACCCATGTAAACTAATCTCACTGTCTGAGGTATATCTGAGCCCATAATCTAAAGTTCCCTTTAGATACTTCATCACATGTTTTGCTCCTATCAAGTGAATGTGCTTGGGATTCACCATGTACTGACTTAGTGTGTTTACAGAAAAACATATATCAGGTCTTGTATTGCTTAAGTACATTAGTGAACCAATAATTTGTTTGTACAGAGTGGCATCTGCAGCTTCTAATGTATCATCATTTAGTAACTTCAAGTTTGTTGTCATCGGAGTAGTCATGTCCTTACAATCTAGCATTCCAAACCTCTTCAGGATTTCTACGTATATTTTCCTTGGTTTAGGAAGATCTCACCTGGAAATTGCCAAACTTCAAGACCTAGAAAGTAGTGCATCATTCCAAGGTCCATCTCAAATTCTGCAGTCAGCTTCTTCTTGCATTTATTGATGAGTTTGTCTTCTCCTGTTAAGAATAAATCATCCACATATAAAAGTAGTATCATAAGCCCATCATTCTCAACCTTATAGTAAAGGTTAGAATCAGCCTTACTCTTGGTAAAGCCAAAACTCATCAGGAATTCATTAATTCTTTCGTACCATGCTCTGGGTGTTTGTTTTATCCCATACAATGCTTTCTTGAGTCTGCATACATAAGCTTCTCGATCATCAGTCTCGAAACCTTGCAATTGTTCGATATACAGTTCTTCTTCTATCAAACCATTTAGAAAAGTTGTCTTCACATCCATTTGATGTAACTTCCATTTATTCTTGGCTGCCAAGGAAAGGACAGTTCTAATTGAAGTGTACCTAGCTACTGGAACAAAGGTCTCTTCATAGTCAATTCCTTCCTTTTGGGAGAACCCTCTTGCTACGAATCTTGCCTTGTACTTTTCTATACTGCCATCTACGGAATGCTTTGTTTTGAAGATCTATTTTAAGGATACCATTAATTCGTCTTTTGGTCTTGGGACAATTTCCCACGCATCATTCTTTATTATGGATTGGTATTCCTCAACCATTGCATCAAACCTTTCCTTCTGATTTTTTGCTTCTTCAAAACAAGTTGGTTCTTTATCAACTAGATCACTCATCGGGGCCATATGACTGGGATATGACTTTGGCTTCTTTCTTTCTTTGGTGGTTCCTTTTGGGATACCAAGTCCTCTTGCTTCTTCAATTATATCACGAGCCCAGGCAGGCTTTCTCTTTCGAGAGATTATTTCATTGGGCACTTCTACGGGCAACTAAGGTTCAGTCATCTCATGATCCTCAGGTATCTGACTTTCTTCTTCATTCCTAACTGGTTTAGGATTTTCTGTAACTTTAATAGTTTCATGTTCTTCATCTTCTCTATCTTTCTTCGACTTTCTAAAAGCCGAGTCTTCATCAAATGTTACATCTCTGCTAAGCTCAATCTGACGGGTATCCTGGGATGGAGATCCGATAAGCTTTTGACTGTTCACTATATCCGACAAACAATCCCTTCTTTCCTGAAGAATCTAGCTTTGATCTTTTCTCCTTGGGAATGTGAATATACACAAGACAACCAAATATCTTTAGATGACTTACCTCAGGCTTCTCTCCGGAGAACATTTCTTCTGGAATTTTATTCCCAAGGGCACTGTGGGAGATTCTGTTTTGAACATATACTGATGTTCTGACTGCTTCTGCCCATAGGTACATTGGTAGATCTTGGTCATGTATCATGGCTTTTACTGCTTCCATGATAGATCTATTATTTCTCTCTACCACGCCATTTTGTTGAGGATTATAGGGAATGTTGAGCTCCCTCTTAATCCCAGCTTCCTTGCAACTATCATTGAAGTCATTTGATGTGAACTCTCCTCCATTATCTGATCTTAAAGTTTTTATTTTCTTCTCAGAAAGGTTTTCTATTAGAGCTTTGAATTCTTTAAACCTTTCAAACACTTCATCCTTCTTTCTTAGAAAATATATCCGAGTCTTGCGGGAATAGTCATCAATAAAAGAGGCATAGTAAACATACCCGCTTAATGAAGTTGTTTGTATTGGCCTGCATATATCTGGATGGACAATATCTAAGATCCCTTTTGCTTTGCTGTCACTCTTTGGATAGGGATTCTTAGTATTCTTCCCTTGTGTACATCCTTTACATATACGTTCATGTTTGATCTGAATTTCTGGTAGACCAGTCACAACCTTACTTACAATTGGAAGAGCTCTGTAACGAACATGAGCAAGCCTTCTATGCCAAAGCTCACATGGATTTATTGTATTGGTTGCTAAGGCTGAATCTGCATGTCCTTTCAACTTGTAGAGTCCTCCTTCTTCAATTCCAATTTCTACTGCATCATCTAAGGTCTTTCCTTTTGACCACATGAGTACTTTTCCATCTATAAAGGAAACTCTAAACCCTCTCTTGTCCAAGACTGAAAAAGATAGGAGGTTCTTCTTTAGTCCAAGGACATATAGAACATCCTTCATCTTCATGGATTTTCCAGAATCCAACTTATAAGATGCTTCTCCCATTCCTTTGATGGGATATTGAAAGTCATCTCCAAGCATTACCTTGTGAGGAGAATCCTTTTGTACAAGGTATGACAGTGAGTCTTTGTAACCTGTCATGTGCTTGGATGCACCACTGTCTATTAACCAGGTTTCATTTCCTAGCGAGACTGATCCTATTAGAGCAGAGATCAATACATCTTCTTCACTGGATTCTTCATCTTTCTTTGCTTCCTCTTCTACTTCTTGATCACTGTCTTCAGCAGCATGGGCTTGGAATCTCTTCATCTTTTTAACTCTTTCTGCTTTCATGAGACAGTTGATGGCAATGTGTCCCGTCTTGTGACAAGTGAAGCACTCATAATTTGAGAAGTCTTTCTTGGGTCTTTTGACCCCTTGAGTCTTGTGAGGATGATCATGACTATTCCTTTTGTACTTGCCTTTGGCATGGGCTGTTAAGGCTTGGTCTTCATTATCATTTAGCTTCACTTCTCTGGCTAAGATTATTTCTTCTTCTTGGACACATTCTTCCCATAGCTTTCTGAATTTGGTTAGTTTCCTTCTTGAGCAGATTCCTCGGATAAAAGCTTCCCAATCTCTTGGAAGACCATTTAGGGTGGTCATCACAATTTATGCTTCTTCTATTGTATCTCCAATGGCTTCTAACTGATCTCTGATTTGAGCCACACTTGAAAAATAAGATTGCATAGTCTCTGACTTTTAAGTCTTTACACTTTTGAGATGATTCCTCAAGGTCATCTTCATGTTGATGTTTCTCCCTTCAAATAGACTGGAGAGGGCATCAAACATTTCTTTTGGAGTTTCCCTTGATGATACTTGAGGAATCAAGTTATCCTAGATGGAATTAGCTATAATCATTTTGGCTATAATCATGTCCTTTTTATGCTTGGACTTAGCTTCCTCCTCTTCTGGTTCTTTTACTTCCTCCTTCACAAATTTGTCCAAATCATTCTCTTGCAGGATGAGCATGATCCTATACTTCCATGCTCTGAAGTTTTCAGCTCCTTCAAGCTTTTCATCTAGCGTGGTGCTCTTAGTCATCTTCAACAGAATGAGAACTTCAAATGGAACAGGGAGGAAGAGTACTTACTTGAAGAAAATAGTTGCTGGCTGACCTCCCTCTGGAAGACCTAGGATTTGATGTAGAAACCCTAATTTCTCAACTGGAAACCCTAATAGGGTTGAGAGGTGGAAAAGATGTGCCCTCTTGAGGCAAGGTGGACTGTATCTTCCTTTTTCTGAGATTGATGATGAAACCCTGGTGTTACCAACTTATTTGTACCATAGTTGGATCAGCTAAGGAGCCGCCATTTGACAAACATGATACATGTTTGTGTTTTGGTGCATCGAATGATCTACCTTTTCTGCCTAGCCAGTTTTGGCTAGTCATTTTTTTTTTAAATAATTATGACCATGACCCTACGGGGTTTGTAATAAAGTGTGCTAGTAGGGATTTGAGTGGTTCGGTCCCCTAAGACGTAGAATTTCAACTGAAGTATTCCAGAGAGTTTTTTGCCCTTGTAAATTATGTTTTGCCTATAGCCGAGTATAATCGACGAAGTTTTCTCCTACTTCCTCCAAAGCTGGAATGCTCGATTTTGAATTTTGGGCCTTGGGGGGTTATTAGAGCCCAACTGAAGTGTATGAACCTACTAGACACTAGTAGAATAGATGATGGTCATGTCCTAAGTCACCAGGACCCCCAGAAAAAAATTTATCGAACGCATTGGATTTAGGATTTTAATTATTTTTTAATTTTTTAATTTTTTAATTTTTCCTTAGTTTTTAATTAAATTTTTCCATAAATTAAATGGAAAAATTCAAATTGTAATAAGTCAGCCATCTGAGGTCTGATTTCAGTGATTGAAGGCTCTAACCCTAAGCCAAAAATCATTCTTGATCAGCCAGCCAGCTATCTCCAAGTTTCAGATCATCATTCAGCTACATAACTCATAATTTCTCAAAAAAGTCAGTTTCGGGGAAATTATTGATTAAATATTAAAAATGATTATTTTGGAGAAATCCAAATCTCTCCAAATTAATCCAAATTGAACAAAATGAAATGCAGAATGACATGGTATCGGGCGTTAATGATGATTGAGTTTGGCACCAGTCCTCTTAAGTTAGCAATTGGAGAGCATTGAGTTCTCATCCACTTGGCCAATTCGCCTCCTTCAATGATGACCACGTCTGGGTGAGGTGGAGCTTGTTTATTGGCTTGGTGTTATGTTCGAGGTTGAAGAGTGACTTGTGTTCCATGTTTCTAGGTATTGGCTCCTCCATACCTAGCTCCATGCTCCTCCATGACCTCACACATACCTAGTTTTACCTCACGTGTGCCTCTCCTCATCCTTCACGTCTTAGGTTTGGAACCTCATGCTTTTGAAGATGGAGAGCTCGTATGGGTTGGAGATGGATTGGTTAGGGTAGGAGTGGGGGCACCTTGCCTAGGTGGAGGCCTCCCCTCACTCCTACCTTCTTTATTTTTGGTTTGTGCTCTCTCACGTAGCTAGATGGCTAGGTTTGCGCCCTCCTTGCATGGTGTGGTATTAGGGTTTTAGCACTCTCTCATTGTATAAATAGAGGCTCTTTTAGCTCTATTATGATCGGATTTTTGGCATAGAAGCACTGGAGAATTTCTAATGTAATATTTTGCTTAAGATTTAATAAAGTTGATGACTTTGGAGGTCAAAGCGAAAGCTCTATTTTGCTTTAGAATAATCTCATTGTCTTTCTTAGAATACTAATTGTTAGATTAGCCCATTTTGTTTCATTAATAAGTTGATTACTTCATCTTTTAAATTTTTATCTTTCAAAAAGTAAATCAACTGTTTAAAGTAGAAATCTCTTGAATCTCACTTTGTGGATCAAGAGTGCTCTCTATCGGAGAGTTGTCTTTTATTTCATTTTTTACTTACCCCCATGCTCTCCCGATTAGGGCCTAAAAACCTGAAAGAGATTCTTGGGTAGATTAGTTTTTTTTACATTTTTGTAAGTTAATTAATTAATCTCTAAAGTCTCTTGAACTTGTCGTAATCCAAGTCAAGAGCACTCTCTATCGAAGAGCATTACCACTGCATATCCTTGCATCAAGCATATAGCTTAGCTAAGTCTCTTGAACTTTTGTCATAAGACAAAGTCAAGAGCACCCTCTGTTGGAGGGTTTTCGTCAATTTACTCAATAAAATTTTGCAACTCACATTTCCCCACTAATTAATTTACCTTGTTGTTTCCTTGCCAGAGTATGCTCTGACCAACCTAAAAAATCGGAGTACCCAGAAACGACATTGGATTGTTAATCTTACAAGACTCATCAGAATAAGATTTTACCCTGTAACCAACGCACCGGGTTTTCAGGCATGAAACCCTAATTTCCATTAGCTGCCATTATAGTTGTATTTCGGTTGCACAATGCCTTCTTTCAGAGTGGCTCTGATACCATGTTAGTTTCTATAAGTTTATTTACTTAGGATCTTTATCTGAAAAAATAACAACCACAGCAATACATCAAAGATACATAAGATATACAATACACAGAGATTTTCATCGAGGAAACCATAAAAGAGAAAACCCCGCAAACTTCCTCGTAATAGTTTCGTCACAAAGATAAGATGACAAGATATAGTAACACAAGAACAATATCTCTACAGCAGCTCTCTATCCCTCCTCTTCCTCTCTCTCCTAAAGCGCACATGAGAGAGCAAGTGAAGTGTGTGTCTAATGAGGAGGGCGCCTCTCTATTTATATTCTTCCGTTGAGTTAGTTAACTCAACCACTAAGTCGCCCAAGTTACTTGTGGGGCCGACCTACCTAAGAATACACATAAATACATTTTACTTTAATTAAGCTAGACACTCTTGCCCCAACTTACAATAAAGGGTTTACCTTAGTGACCATACACAATGATGACATCCCGTAAAGGGGTAACACACATCCCCAATGGGGGTACAACAACATACAATGATAATATACATCAAAATATCTTCTAAAGTTAAAAATACAACAACATTTTTCACCACCCCCATCTTTGTCTCTGAAATGAATATGCTTCCCTCTTCCAAAAGACTTCATAAAAATGTCTGCTACCTGCTCATCAGTAGAAATGTACTGCAACTCTACAACTCCTCTCTGAACATAGCCTCTGATGAAGTGGTATTTGAATAATTGAACTTTTTAATACCATTTGAATAATTGAACTTTCTTCTTACAAATGTCCCAACCCACTTCATTTCTGCTATGTTAAAACACCTTAGATAGAGAATCTGACAGATGATCGTAAAGACGTGCAATGTATGACTGCAATCATTTTGTCATGAATAACCGGTAGTTGCTTGAAATTTGGCAATGAGCATTTTGTGTTGGAAAGAATAACATTCCCACAATTCTTATCCATGTGCAATTCCAAATATTTTCATTTAACGAGATAATATTTTTGCAACACAAATGATCTTGCACCTCAAAATTAATATTACAGCCTTCTTTAGTCACTACAACCATGGGAGCTGACAAATTGTTGGTTTCTAGGAGATCACACTTTGTTTGCAAATTTTATTGATTGCTTGATCATGATCCTCAATATCACTTCTAGTATGCCATGAGGAAATCCTTAGTGATTTAGGTGCATCCCCTTCAACCATTACCAACAAACAATGAAGCTAGCATTGATGAGAAATTCTCAACTTTTGGAAAGTCCAAGTTGGGGACAAACATGTTAACTTCATCCTTGTGATCCTCAAATGACTTGTGTTCTTTTTGTCACCTTCAAATTCCATCCCATCTGTAGCCTCCTCTATAGAAAGGATGAGTTCCAAGATCCATCTCATTTAATATTCTTCATAAAGTTGAACATATTCTAAGAAGTTTTCTTCAAGAGATTCTTCATTACGCCGAGAGGCGCTCTACAGCCTAGTATGGGGGAGATCTTGTAACGTGATGTAACGTTACTAATGTTTGTAACATGTCGGCAAAACATATAGTGAATATTATGGGAGAGATCTTGTAATGTGATGTAATGTTTATAACATGTCAGCAAAAAAAATAGTGATAGTGAATATTATAGGAAATAAATTTTCTAATAGGCCAAAATAAAACAATCTAACATGGGGGAGATGTTATAATCTTCCTACCTAACAAAACAATAAAAAAGTAAAAATTTAATTATCGGTAAAAAAAAATGTGGGTCAAGAAAAAAACACAAAATTGAATTATCCGCAAAAAAATGTTGGCCTTGCACATGGTTTTAAAACCATGTGCAAGACATTCTAAACAACTCATGGTTTTATTGTACTTGGTTTAGGAGGCTTTGCACATGGTTTTTAAACCATGTGCAAGGCCTCCTAAACAACCCATGGTTTTTTTGTACATGGTTTAGGAGGGCCTTGCAAATGGTTTTAAGACCATGTGCAAGGCCTCCTAAACAACCCATGGTTGTAGGAGGGCCTTGCATATGGTTTTAAAACCATGTGTAGGGAAATGATGCAATGTTAGTTCCTAACAAAATAAAAAATAATAAAAAATATTATATGTCAGCCATAAATAATATTAAATATTAATAATAAAAATATTATATGTGGACCTTAAATAAAAAGATGTGTCTTTTGGTTTGAATCAAATCATTGGATACCTAAGAAGAGGTTTGCACCCCTAGAGATTTGATCCATCTTGGCGCTTGATAGAGCCTAGGATTTGGATCTATGTTGGTTATAACATTCCCATGAGCTCAATGAGACTAACACAAGGTTGCGGGGAAGCTCCCCCCCCTCGCCCCCGCTCCGAAAACTCGCTCCGCAAGGAAGCGCTACGAGAGCTAACCGAAAGCATGCTTCCTAGATAGCTCCCGATCTAGAGCGATGTCGGAGGCGCAATTCCCCCTTAAAATTTTCGCTCCCTGATTTGTCCGGAAGCGCACGCTTCCTTCGCGCTAATGTTACAAATATCGTGTCAGCGAATATATCGCCAAGGGTCCAAAAAGAAATTATCGGAATTATCGGCGAAAATGTCGACAAACATCGTCAATATATTGGCAAAATAAAAAATATAAAAATATTTAAAAATACGAAAAATACAAAAAATCACAATACATTCGAATATATCGGCAAATATCGCCAAAAAATCATCAAATATCATGAAAAAATCAGGGAAAATATCGGGGCGATATATTGCCAATATATTGCCAGCGAGTTAACATTGCGATATATCGCGATGTTGCCGATATATCGACGATGTTTGTAACACTACTTCGCACTTCTCCATCACTCTTGTCGCTTCCAACATTGCTCCCGACTCTTCCAACTTCGCTCCCTACAGCGCTTCTCATTGCTCCTGCTGGCGCTTCCCCCATTAAACGACGCCCACGGCCCGCAGAAGAGACGAAAGGGACACGATTTAGTTTATGGAGGGAAGGAGGAGGGCTTTGGGGTATAAAGCCCTCTTCTCCAACCTCATTATCACTTTGCAAGAGAAGAGAAGAGAAGAAGAGAAGAAGAGGTGAGGAGAGGAGAAGGAGAAGGAGAAGGAGAATGTTGCCACCATTGGAGAGCGGGAGCCAAAGAGGTAGGCTCTACAACCTTCTTTGTTCATTTGTCATTTGCTTTGTGTTAGAAATTAGAATTTTGAAATTTTTTGACCTTTGAATTCTATGAATGCTTGGCCTTGGAATATAAATTCTAGAGTCTAGTGACTAGAATGTCGTAATGTATATTGTTAAATCACTAGTTCCTCCCTCATTCTATTGCAGGCAACAGGTTAAATCTCTAGTTCCATCTCGCACCAACAATGATGATGGGTTTATGGTTTATTTTGTTGGTTCCATTTGTTATTTTGATGGTGGTGGTTGGAAACCGAAGGAGGAATGAGGAAGAGGATGAAGAAGTGGGAAGTGGCACATACCATGGAGAGGAGGAGGAGAAGGAAGAGGAAGAGGAGGGGGGAGAGGAGGAGGAAAACCGAAAGAAAACCAAAGAGAACCCCACACCCTTGTGGAAATATGTCACAAGGCAAGAAGGAACTAGAGGGGGTGGAACCAAAAGGTTTTTTTGCCCCCATTGTAAAAAGACATACACAAGTTCATATACCAGTGTGAGAAGACATCTATGTGGGCACATGCCATGTGATGAAAGAAAAACTGTAGGAGTTTGTGTTTGCCCAAATGTGGTATCAACACAAAGAGCCATCTATAAGAAGGAAGAATTTGAAGCACAAAACATAACAAAACGATCATCGGATGACCATGACCTTTCATGCTAGCCAAGAGCTAGAGGCCAATCCACCCAAGGCAGTGGATTCTCTCCCATGCAATCATGTGGCAAGATAATATCATATTTCCTTGATCAAGGTGGCAAGGATGACATGGATTCAAAAGTGTATCGGTTTCTCTATGCATGTGGCATACCATTCAGTGTTCTTTGCTCACCCTATTGGCATGAAATGGTAGAGGCCATCTGCACTTCCCTAGCAGGATACAAGAGCCCTGGGTATGACAAAACTAGAACTATGGGACTTGACAAGGAAAAGGCCAAGATCCAAAATGCTTTGGGGCAATTCACAAATGCTTGGAATGAGTATGGGGTATCAATTGTATCAGATGGTTGGACTAATGTTAAAGGTAAGCCATTGATAAATGTTCTTGGTGTCTTTGCTACTGGTGCAGTGTGCAGTCTTCCTTTCGGCACATGACTACTCAAATAAATCCAAGACCGGCATTAACATAGCAGAACTCCTACTCAAAAACATTGAAGCTATTGGTCCATACAATGTCATCCAAGTCATAACAGATAATGCTACTAATTGTAAGGCAGCGGGAGCAATCATTGAAGATAAATACCCCAACATATTTTGGTCTGGGTATTTGGTTCACACATTGAACCTTTTGATGCATGACATTCTTAAGTTGAAGAAAAATGAATACAAATGGATTGGTGAACTGTACAAAAAGGGTAAGCACATGATAAGATTTATTACCAACCATAGCAATGCCCATGGCATTTTTCCGCAGTCACTCAAAGTTAGAGCCATTAAAGATAGCAAAGACTAGATTTGTTATCTATTACCTCACCTTCAAGCGCCTTTTGAAGGTAAGAGAGGCATTGGCTAGCATGGTATCAAGTGAATCATGGCAAGTCTTGAAAGATAGGGCTACATCCACATCTAACAGGCTTGATTTTCAGGATGTGGAAGACACAATTCTTGATGGCCAATTTTGGGCAAGTGTCAAGTTTGTTTTGCAGTTCACAAAGCCCATTTATCACATGATTCGATTTGCAGATACAGATAAGCCGGTAATTGGGGAGTTGTATGAGCAGATGGATAGCATGTTGGGCCAAATTAAAGATATTGTTGAATCGAAGGATCCCAGCTTGTATGACCATATTCACACACATGTGGTCAAAAGGTGGGAACATCTCAACGTTCCATTACATGCCTTAGCATATGTATTAACACCAAAATATTATTCTCCATCTTGGTTGGCCAAACCAACAACTAGGGGTGGGGTTAGGAGAAAGCCCCACACAAATCCAGAGGTACAGGTTGGGTACATGGCTGCTATAGACAAGTTGGTCCCTGATGAAGAGGAATGTGTTGTATTGCGTAGTGAATTAAGCAAATACCTCAGTGATATTGGTCCGTTTGGTACTTTGAATGCTAGAAAAGATCGAGATAGGGCGCCTCCTATTGAATGGTGGAACATGTATGGCTCATCATGCCCACGCTTGCATAAATTGGCAACCAAAGTGCTTTCACAGGTGGTAAATAGTTCCTCTGCAAAAAGGTGTTGGAGCACCTATAGCTTCATCCACTCGGTGAAAAGAAACCAATTAAATGAAAATCGGGCAGAAAGCTTGGTTTATGTACATTACAACTTGAGGTTGTTGACTCATTACTGTGAGCAAGCCAAAACCGATAGATCATATGTCACTTGGGACAACGATCCGGAGGAGCATAACTTGGAGGATGGAGCCTTAACTTTAAAGCGCTTGGAGAATGAGCTTTTGGGAGATGAGGATGACCATGCAGCAGCAGCAACAACAATTCCACTGCCATCACTACCTTGTTTCCAGTTCCAGATGCACCATCTTTGCCTAGAGGTTCAACTTCACAACCCCCACCTGCATCAGCGAGGGGGGGTCATGCAAGACTAAGTCTTGGACGTGGCTCAAGCCGTTCAACATCGATGGCTACTGGGGATGAAAATCCTGCTCCTTTTGTTCATAGGAAAAGAAATTAGAAATTTCCCGTGGCAAGAGGAAACATCCATAAAATCTACTTTTCTTGTTTTTTCTTATTTACAGTACTTTCAAGTTTCTACACTGTTGAAATTCGAGAACTTGAGTCATTGACTCTTTTATATTTATTATGGTATATTTTGTGAACATTACATGGCAATTCAAGCTTGAAGTTTGAAGTTGAACTCTGAAGCTGTAAGGTTGATAACTTGATGTTATGTATAATGGACCTATGTTTGACGAATTCACTAGTATATGATAATTGATTGAATCATTGATGGTTGATGAATGATGCTATATGGTATTATGATTTATCATATTATGGTTTATTTCATGTTTTTATGCTTTCCATGACTAATTCAACATTCTACAAGCATTTGTTGGCATATATGCATCAAAATATACTAAAGATATATATTATATAAAAAACGCTCCTGAAATGCTTCCAAACCGAAAGCTTCTGAAAATCTCACTTCCTGCTCCCGCTCCCAAGTAACCTTGGGCTAACAAATGCTCTACCTTACGTCTTATACTCTTTGCTTCCAAAGAATCTTGCCATTGATGGTGTCTTCCCACGAGGGCAGAAAGTGCTTGGATACCACTATCATGATCCTAACTTCATCACAGTTGTCATACAAGGCAAGGGTAAGCAAATAAGGCATTTCTATTAAACCAAAGGACTCCACTAAAAGAAATTGTAGCATTGGAAGGAAAAGTGTTTGAAGTGCAACATGCACGAGCATATATTGACATGCAACTAAAACGACGTATTTATATTGATCTACAACAGCAATTTAGTGTTTGTCCACTATGTTCGGAAAACTAACAAAGTGGACATGGTTATGAAGATCTTTCAGAACATATATTTATAGATAGAGAAAGTCTTCAATTCTCAAGATTACATAAAACAAGCGCGAAATTCATAAAAAATTATAGAGGCCAACTAAGACCTCGAGTATCCAAACTACAGTATGGATGTTGCACTTGGCCAAAGAGTTGGTCTGTCAATGTAATATCTCGATTTTGACCCTATTGCATTAAAATTGTACATGATGTAAATATCGTTATTAAATCATGGTGAGGAGCTCAAGGCCACGGCCCCGCCATCGATTTAGCGTTTTATGTATCGGCAATTAAAATCGATGCCTATGGTTTTAGTGCTAGCCATGCACAATATAAATTGAGACATCATGTGAATATGCAATTTAATAAAATATCCACAACTAGCTATGCAATGCAACAAGAGATGGGGGCATAATTTTCACTTCCTCACACAGTTGCAGCTAGCTGGGGCGTATTCTTCACGTTTTTTTGCATCATCCTTCATTTTTCCATCACTGGAAATCTGTTTTTGTGTTGCACAGTGAATGGGAAGAAGAGATTCACGATTTAGGGGTTTATAGAGGTCATTTCTGCCCCTGTAAGGTCCATAAACGTTTTCTGAAATCGAATTTGCTCTCCCAGGGTTGATTCCCCATCTACCATTTTGTTTTTGGTTGCCCACGACTTCTGAGACTAATGGAAACCCCATCTTGGGCATCCCACAGCCAAAACTTTTTTCTTCATACCCAACACTTGTGTTTTGATGTTATGTGCATCCTTGTTTTGGTCTAAACTATAAGTAAGAATTAGGAGTGGAAAAGGACCAGAATTGGCTTGATAAACCTAGTGAAGAGAGGAACATCACAAGAGATCAAAAGGGGTTGGTTACTTTTCTATGCGCACTTTGGAGAACACTAGAATGGAACGTATGGCCTGAGGGACTGTGTAGCAGTGAAGGGAATACTTCCTTGTGTTGGGTGTGTAGGTATTGTGGAGACCAAGCTAGATAGACCTTGTAGAGGTATCCATAGCTCTGTTGTTGAGCTCACTAGCTTAGCAATTCTTCCTTTCCACTGCCTTAGCAGCCTGATAAACCCAATTGTGGATTGGCTTGGCTAAACCTTGGTGTGTATTGGCTATGTGTGAGTCTGTTGTTCCCTTTTTCCTTGTAGAAATCATGCCTAGCTCGGGGGTGGCAGTTGTGTTGAGAGATTGATGAGCACAACTGGCCTATGGTTGGGTGGAACGTTGCAACGGCATAGCTAGTTGCTCGAGGCAGCTCATTTTCAAGATAAGTACTCTCTTGTATTAATTCTGCAATGTATTCGTTTTAAGAATTATTATGAATGTATTGAATGCTTTACTTCCGTTGTATTTTCTTGCATTATACATGTGTCTTTTACTTCCAATGCATTTTGCTTCTGTTCATGGGGCTAGATCCCCGGTTATAGCGTCGTTGCGTCCTCTCCATCGCACTAGATTGACGAGAGGGGACGTGACACTCAAGGCCGCCTAAGATACAAGATTTCAACAACCTGCACTCTCAATGCTTATGGACCTATTTATAATTACCTCTTACCCTTAGTTCTTTGCATGTCTAAGTATCAATTACCCCTTTGTTCTTTGGACGTTGCACCTGGCCAAAGAATCAATCTCCCAAGACTTCAACAACATGCTCTCACGATGCTTTAAGCCTTTGTTCTTTGCATGTCTAAGCGGATCTACCTACAGGCGTGCATGGTCTTTAGCATTCCACCACCTAGCAATATTATTATTGCCACTTATGGGATTATTTTAGTAACTCGCGCCTAACAAGATTTCCCATTGTCATTTGTGGATTTACTTTAGTAACTCCTCCCTGACAAGATTCTTATTGCCACTTGCAAATATATTTTTTTCTGTGACTTCTAATACATAGTTTAAAAAAATCTGAATTGTTCAAGTACTCTGACTCCCAAGTCTAACTCTCTGCCAGCAAGCCAAACTCACCAGCAGCAAGTGACACCTTGATGTAACTCACAGCATACTGGCTGCCCATCCATTCCAACTCAAGAGCAGAAGGAAAAACTTGCCAACGTCAAACATAAATGCCAAAAAAGAATGCTCAGTTCGAACAATTTCCATTGTCTGGTTATTACCAAAATTTTGCAGAGTTCAAGTGGGACTCTTACACTCCAACCTTTATGTGATATCCATCAAGTAGAGCTCTTCAAAATTGCTCTATCATGAATTGTGGCAATACTGCCCCACAAATTACAACTTAATATAAAACCCCTATGACTAACATCAAAAGCAGCAACTAACATAAAACTCTAACATTAAAGAACCAGTGACTACATAACTAACACTAACATAAAGTGTAGATGATTATCCCCAAAGTACATTCTCTTTAGGCATCGTAACATAAATCCTATGATGGACTGATGAGGCCTTTACCTCATTTTTCCTGTTGCTCTTTGTACATTAGTTTCACCCCATTTGCTAATTTTCCTCCCTGGATGTTGACCACCATCAATTGATTACCACAATATTTCTAGGGTTAAATGTTAGCTTTCTACTCACTTTCTCACAAAAATAGTCAAGCTTAAAATACATTCATTAAAAATAAAATTGAATATGAACTAGATATATTTGATTATTTTTAAGGTCCTATAATGTTTCTTATATAGTCTTGAATATGATTATTCTTAAACGTATATATATTGTGTTTTATGGTCGAGAAGCATTAAATGACAAGGTCTTTAATTCTTATCTGGTATCTGATTTTTTTAACATTTTTCATATTTAAATTTTATAAGAAAGTAAGTTGTCGCTCCATTGCTTTATGACCCTTGTCAGCATTTTGCTTCCTCCCTATTGAAATTCTCAGGATGCCACTTCCTGGTCCCCATTTCGATGATTCATACATGTTATGACCTTAATATTTCTTGCTCGTCACAAAATAATGCAAAACACCCTAGCAAATGTAAACTTTGGAGCTAATGTATTTGAGTCCGTCCTTCAAATTTGGAAAAAGGATATATGTGCTGCTCCATTAGCTATTCATTACCATGTTCCTATGCTTCAGAACCTTATTTTATAAATGAACCATCTTAAAATGCCTAACTCTTCCTTAAAATAACAGAATATATCTGAAGTCAACTTTGAAATAAGATATGTCTGGACTCTGAACAGATTTTCTTTGAAACATGTCATCCGATATGTAAACAAACATCAATAAAAGTGAAGGAGCCAGTCTAAAATGCAAACGCATGCGTTAAAGTGTAAGATTTAGATACTTCTTTCCTGAAAATGGAGGCTAGAAGAAGCTCGGTAAGCTGCAAAACCATATAAGCACACAAGGCACTCTAGTCAATGGATACAAAATGATTGTGAGAGACACTGCCAAACTGTTTATGAAGTCGGCCTACTTCCGGCAAGCCTTTTGGGCTCAACTAAGTTTCTGTGATAGCATATGAACTTCCGCTGCATAATTGCTAGAATTTTAGAAAATAACAACGGTAACGAGAAAGTGGCCAAGAGTGAAGTAAATCCAAACCAAGCAAACATGGGTAATACCTACATTTTAGTTTCTGAATGGCATTTCCTACTGACTCGCATTACAAAGAAAGACGAAAAACAACACGTAAGAAAGATACTATGTACTGTTTCAAAAAATGGTCTTAGCATAAGAATCAGCACAATACGGTAATAATTCTATACAATCAATAAATTTATGTAAGTACTGGGCTAACGCTACAAACCCCTTTGGGAGCTTTTGCTATGTCCTTCTTGGAGATGACTCCAATGCACTTGAGATCCTTGTCAGTAACAGGAAGGCCTGAAATACTGGCAAAATGATAGTCAATTTCCTCCAATAGCTGCTCTGCTGTGGCTGTCCGGATCGTCTTTGACATAACATCACCCAAGAATGCTGAAGGTTGTGCCTGAATCAAACCCAGAAAACAGAAAATTAAATTATGATGGCCAATAAACTCAAGTAAAAGGGAAGAAAAACACTAGAAATTTAATAAGATAAAGATGATTAAGTGCCATTTCCGACAGATATGTAAATTAAAACAAATTTCCGATATATTTATTCTGATTGTGTACGGCATTCTGTAAAAAAGTTAAAACTTCTTCTCAAGGTTAAAGAAAGAGCCAGTGCATAGTGACAAACAAATTAGTATAAGCTTTGAGAGGAAATTTTCAATTTCGCATATAGGATTCTCTTAAGCTTAATGTCATCTAACACCAAATGTTAGAACAGATCCATCATCCATCTTGGCCCTGGTTTTATTAGACATTGGAGTAATCAAAAAGAAACCAGTGCACATTCTCAGTGTTCAAAAGATCCAGAGTTAAAGTGGATCTATGCTGATTTTCCTCGGTGTTTAAAAGATCCTGTCTTTAAAAGATCCAGTGTTAAGATGAACCTACGCTGTTTAGTTTTATTATATTTAATTTTAACAGTCTTTAATTTTTTCATTTTGTTACACGTCTTGTCCCTACTAAACTGTAGAATGCACCTCCCTACTAGGCTGTAGAGTGCTGCTGGTTCTTCTCAGAACAATTAAAATTTTACAGCTTTTTAGCATTCTTTGGAAGGAAGTCGTAACCTATATTAAGAAATTTGTTACAGTAAAAACCTGACACTAACTTTGACAGTGTTTGGCACATGTTAAACTGACCTGCAATCTACTTCAGAAATTTTACTCTTAACGGCTGTCGTGTGCAAGAAACTTTACGTCGATCCATTCTCAAAGCTTATTTTCCTTTAATCTTCTAACGGGGCATTGATTCACTGGTTAGGTTTTTACTCCGATCCATTCTTAAAACATATTTTATTTTAATTTCACCTAACTTGCTAACAGGGCCTTGGTTTACTGGTGAAGTGAACGGAGTAGTAAGCCATCCACCCGATTCTATTCTCGCTGAGGTCTATCCCAACCAAATAGCATCTGTCAAAGAGTAATGACGCTGGATAGTTAACCCTAAGCGTTAGCAGTGGTACATAAGCGAGAGGAAGTCAGTGTAGCTCTCAACGTCCCCGATTGTTGTTGCTATTATTATTTACTATTATTGATTCATCTAACTCTGCACAGATTACAAAGATCGCATAAATTTCCTAAATCGCATTACAAGACACAGTGAAGCTCAAGCATGAAACTAAAAAATAGGGGAAAACGTTTAAATTAGGCTCAGCAGAATTCGACAACAGAATCTCGTCTCTTCGTGCGCACGGCGGCCCTAAAATAAAAACAAAATATGAAAAAAAAAAAACAGAATTGGCGAGCAACTGAGAAATACAAATCATTTTACAAGATCATATATAGAAATAAGATCATTAGAAACAACAGGGAGCTAACAGATAAATAAATAAAGACGATGGAGCAATTTACCTCCGCTTTAAAGATCATAGGCTCCAGGAAAGAAGACAGATCTTCGAAGTTGAGCATGGAGAAATTTCCCGGCCACTCGCCGGAAAGAACCTCTTCCGGCGCCTCGACCTTCACTTCCGCAGCGTCCCCGGAGGCAAGCACAACAACTCTATCAGAAGAAGATGAAGAGCTTCTTCCCTTCCGCCTCATTTCCGCAGCCGAGCGCAAACCAGAGCTCGGAAATATCGATTTCCCAAGGAAAACAGATCTGCAATTGTCGATCACGCCGTTCTTTAGCCTCCATTGCGGCGCTCGCCCCAGATGCGAGGCGGTGAGGTTCGAACCCTGGACGATACCTGCAGCTGTCGACATAGATCCTGAGCGATAGTTAACTATTTTTCTTCCTCTATTTTCGACAAAATGCCCCTTTAGTCTGTTCGAGTTCGAGAGGTTTCGATTTCTTCACGATCCACTGCTTCTTCTACAGAGTCAGAATACCGAAAACTGAATTTACGGCAACGGAAACTCTCGTTCCGTGGCTTCTTTGGAACGGATAAACAATCATTTCATCCACGTGGCATGTACGAGAGTATTGGAGATTATCTACGTCCTGAATCCTGATGTCGCGGCCCACAATAAAAAGGACATTTGAAAAATGGTTTGGTTTTTTGGGATGAAATGGATAACAATGGGCGAGTCCTGTCGGCCAAGTTGTTGGACAGGGATTAATCTGTGTTCTAAGGTAATCAGTGGGCCGAGGGATAAATATTTGTTTAGATAGACATTTATGTTCAAAAATCTTAGGTGTTATTTATTGACTGGGAATACCTTCAGTTGATAGCCAAGTTTCATCTATAAAAGTTTAGATTCCAATTTTTTTAACTATGTGATAAATAATTTATTTATTGATTTTTAAATATAATATGATCTTATATTTAAATCGTGCAAGGTAAAGGTCCCACTAAAATTTAAGCTTATCCAACTAAAATTTAAGCTTATCCAACGAAAGGTAGAATCGAATGGTCTAAAGTATACTCTTTGTACGTAACGGGGAAGAATCAAATAGTATTTTAGATTTTTGTTCATAAATTGTTTTGGTGTGGGTAGAAATGGAGGTACTGAAAGGATCTTGACATGATTGGCATTGTTTTTATTAAATTATTTTGGTGAGGGTATCGAAAGGATCTTGAGTTGATTGGCATGGTATTGACGGTGGAAGAGGGATTAACAAATTGGTTGGAATGAAGAGTTTTATTTTTTAAATTAGCACGTAATGTATTTATTTTTTCAGAGTACATATTCAATGTGCATAAATACAAAATCATTTCAAAATTATTGAATTTTTAACTTATAAAACAATCTTAAATAGACAATCCAATATCTCAAGGCTTCCATCAAGGTTTTGTGTGGGGTTTGAGGATCTTTATATCTCATTAATAATTATTTATTTGTCTTTAAAGCAAGTTTCAGCATGAAACACCTTAGCAAAGTTGCTAATTTTAAAGATTCTATTAAAAATGATAAAAGGTATTATAAATTTACAAGTTTACGAGGATCTTAAAATAATTATAAATTAAAAAACTTAATGTTAAAATCAATTCTAATTCAAAAGTAAAGTATTAAAAATAAATTTAAACATATATTTTCTTCATATAATTATAGAGCTTAATTCTCAAGCATATGGATTTGAAAATCATAAAAACTCTTTTTCAAAAAAGTAGTTTTTTTCATATAATGAGAAAACTTAATTTTCAAGCATATAAGCTTTTCAAAGAGGGCTTGCTAATGGGATTGAAAATAATAATGGTTTTTGAATTCTTGTTTGAAAAATTTGTCGACATTTTTTATTTTGATACGAGAATATGAGAAGTAGTAGATGGATTATTTGATTTTCAGTTTTGATTTTTTTTATTTAAACTATGTGTAAGTGATTTTGTAAAGGTTTTGTGGTGAATATCGTAGTATTTGCTTGTACATATTTATGTTTTTTTTGTTTTTAGTTTTTGATATTTAAAGTAAAAAAATTAATGATATATTAAAAAATTAGAAAAGATAAAATATTTTATTTGAAAAATAAAATAATGATGTATGACTATGTTTAGAATGTATTGTTTTTATTGGAGCACTCTATTTGTTAAAGGTTTTGGACTTTCTTGTGATTTTTTATGAGAATATGGTGAATTTGTTTTTTCAAAATTGATTTTTGAAGTGTTTAAATCATGTTTGTGAATGTATAAATGGATTTGGCATCCTCAAATACCCCAAAAGTACCCATGTTTTGCAACTTTTTTTTTTTCAGTCGAAAAAAGCACTCTTTGGTATTCTATTGAATCAAAAGAGTTTTGTACATCAGCATAAAATTAAAGACCATAATGTGGTGGTCACAAAAACAGACAACGACTCATCAATATATACACTAGCACACCATCTATAATAAAAAGCAAAGTAACCCACTACTGGAATACTAAAAAACAAAACAGTGGAGACCACTACTAGTATCCCGGGCACTAAGTCATAAAATATCCCCTTATAGGTAGTCTGTCGAAGACAGCCAAGATGTCAATACGGAGGATAACAAAAGCCCAAATACATTATCCAAGGCAGGGCAGAGGTCTAAACATAGACAATAGACCTGTCAACCACCCAAAATCACCCAAATAAAAACATATCATGTCAAACCAAAAAAAGACAAAATCACCCAAATAAAAACATATCATGTCAGACCAAAAAATGACATAATGTCCACATGTTTTGCAACTTTAACAACTATCATATATTTTTTCAAGAATTAATCTACAATTTCTATGGTAGTCTCTAAAAACAAACCTAAAAAATAGCTCTAAAAAGGTGGAAAACCTCTAACTTTTAAACTAATGCATTTTTATTCACTAAAATAAATAAATATAAGTTATTTATAAGGAAAAAAAAGTAATGCCAAATTTAAGACAATGGTTTTGTTTTTGAGTATGTGATGTGTAAAGAGGTCTCATATCTCATAATCACGAAAGTCTCACACACCAATATGGCAAAGGTATAACATTTAAAATATATTATTTTTATTTTATTATTATTATTAGGAATAGTGATTAAATGTTTTTTGCAATGTGCCTATAACATTTACAAAATACAACTTTTTCTCATTTCGATATAAAAGTTACATTTTTTTCATTAGAAAAAAAAAAAGGTTTCCGGGAACTAAATTGTGAACTTTTTTAGTTTAGTGAATTTGGCTTGAGTGGTTGAGAGCTTTGAATTTCATGTACAATCTCTTTTGTTTCATCCCTTGAATTAGTTTCCTTTGTTATATTCCTCGCTTGGTATCCCTATTTAATTAGGCATCGTAATCAATGTCGATGAGTTTACATTGGGTACCATCCATGAAGTGTGAGAAATTATCTACCGTCACCCACAAAATTTACCTTTAAAAAAAATTTCCAACTTTAATTAAAATTCCCTTAGTTTGTCACAAGATAGTATAGGCAAAACCACTTTGAAAACTCTTGATACCAATCATCGATGTAACATAACATAAGGAAAACCTCAAAAACTTCCCCTCATTTTGAGGATGGTACTAAAGGAAAACCCTAAATTTTTAGGACATTTAATATTTAAAAAGGCTCCACGTTGTTACAACAATATAATCATTATGAGCTCAACATGTTATATTTGTTTACTGGAATGTCCCTAACTTGCAGGACTAGTGTGGTCCAAAAATCCGTGACCCGAGGCATCTAAGCCGTCAAAATCAACCGAGAATTGCACCTAGCTTAAGCCACACCAACCATTAGCATGGATAGATTTTTTTGGTGTCTCCACCCACCACCGTCGAGTTTCAAAACCTAGGAAACCTAACAAACAAAACCCTTCAAATACCAACCACACCAATGGGACTTGACAAATCACTTTTGATTGAGTAAAGTTGATTGTATTTTAAAATAGGACACCCCCTTGGGATAGTGAAAGCCCCTACAAGTGGCTTACACCCTCAACCCCTCAACATGAGATTTGAACACATGACCTATGGAAACTAAATGCTACACAAACCAATTGAGTCAAACCTAATGTATTATGAGCTCAACACGTCACTTACAAGAATAAAACCTAGCTATGGAGGATAATGCTTTATCCCATAACCACTTGTACTAAACCTAATTAATAATGTGGACAAACAATATGCACTAATATGTATATTATTTCATAGTTCCAATCTAAACATTATAACTAACGGTTTTTTTTTGTAAATAAAGAAAACATATTACATCAATAGAGAACCATTACATAGCAGAGATACAAAACATGGCCATCAGACAACTGCCGTGTTGAAACACAACACATCATTGGACATGGGCAGCATACAACCAGTTTCCAGGGAGAGAACCAAGTCTGAACTTTCAACAGGCATGCAGGCCATAACATTCAGAACCAGAGATTGGGGCAAACCCTGAGTAGGGCCAAAATTCTTTAAAAAACTCGGCAATGGATATGCCCACATTACAAACCATGTCAATACTGAAATGGACATAAAGCTTTACAGGCTGAATAAAAACGATGCAAAGAAATGACCAAACACAGGACGTCAAACCATTTTCTTGAAGGTCGAGGGTAGGCTGGACACCATCGCTGGAGTCGGGACTGAGGCTGCGCCAGGAGAGATCGCAACAGGCTGAGAGGGAAGAAGGATATGCTTGTGCTTTTTACCACATTTTCCATAGCTATCCCGCGGATGCACAGGTTCCTCAGGACCTTTTCTAGCAGCATAGAAGGTGACCCCGAGCCTTGAGGCAATGATATCCACCTTCTGGTGAATCAGATGACATTCGCCATTATGGAACTTCCAGACTTTAACTGGTTCTTCGTCCCCTGCCTGTTTCGCTTCCCATTCCATGTATGAGTAGGCTACCATTTTGATATTAACCCAATATTGCATTAGGAGACGATCGTAAGCGGCCGCGCGCCCTACAGTGGTGCCAGGGTTCAAAACCCAATATACTACCTCCTGGTGGAGCTCTTCCTTAGACATGAGTTTTACCGTATGCCAGAGATCCTCGGCCTTGCCCTCTACTTCTCGACGAATGTTCAGAGGCGTATGATCCTTAAAGAAATCAACATCTTCTTGGGCTTGGATTTGCACCCGTGTAACCCTGTGGGGGTTCTTCGCTACGCCCTGCTCAATCGTGGAGTCACCGAGGGCTTTCCCCTTGAACATCAAGCGCTTCGGGGCCATCTTCCACAGGAGGGTGATCGGGGCAAACACAAGGGAGAAGGTAGAGACATTGAGCCACACACAAGCCAGGAGTAAAGGCCACGAGGAGAACCATTGAAACCGAGAAACAGAGAGCGAGCCCAAGCGATGAAAGAGGGTCGAATAGAGGGGAACACAATAAAAAGGAAAAGGCAGCATAATTAACTGTCCTGGGATGTACTTTGAAAACGTCATGACTATGATGTAGAAAATCGCCCTCGTACCCTTTCCCATGGCGGATCCACTGCCAAAAATGAATGTCAAGTCGTTTCGGCCGTCACTCCCAGCCCTGCCCGTCTTTTCGCATGCGGCTCCAACGAAAAATATAATTCCCAAGGACATCCTCTGAGGGATCCACTCGCTTACCAAATTAATACTGTCAGGCCGCATAGTGGAGACCTGTCATGGCGTGCTCGTGCCGTCTGTCACCTGGAACCACCGCATCATTCTGGTGTGCCACCTGTGTCCCGCCCTCAAGCTCATGCGCAACCATCTGTCGGCACTAATGGGCCCAGTCATCGGCTTCAAAGTTCTCGAGAGGGCCCCATTGGTGTGCCATCTCACCCTCCACTCCCGCATTCGCAAGGAGGTCCGCTGCCTTGTTGGCATCCCTTCTAACATGGCTAAAGGAGACAACTGAATGGGCGTGGAGCATGACACAGAGAGTGTCCAGGTGACTGGCTAACCTCTAACTAGTGGAAACTTGGCCGCTGACTTGGCCATACGCTAACCGCCTTGTTACCTGTATCATGATGTTGGAGTCGCCCTCAATTATAGCAGGGAAGCAGTTACTGCATACCAGGCATTCCAAACCTTGAATCATACCTTCGAGCATTGCGGAATTGTTAGTATCTCTACCAATGGCCCCTAAAAAGATGAAAATTACCTGTCCTTGAGAATCTCTGCATAATCCCCCATAGCCCGCGTCTCCCGGGTTGCCCTTGGAGGCCCCATCGAAGTTGAGCTTGAACACCTGTGGAGGTGGAGCCGACCAAAAGTTAGGACTGGATGGTTGAAGGATCCTATCACGCTTGCGAAGTGCATCCATCTGAGATTTGTCAAGACCCCAAAATTCCCCAATGTGCATTTCGTCTGCGGGAATGAGCTTATCCTCATCGTGCCATTGCATACTTCTGATGGAGGAGAGGGTTGTCCCTCACCGTCTGCTAGACCTTCTCAATGTTGTTGCGCTTATCGCGGAAGATTCTCCCATTCCTTTACTTCTAGATGCACCACATGATCATTCCAGGTAAGGCATTCCATATAGTTCTAATAATTCTATTTTTGAAGGTTTTATGATTCCATTTTGTCAAGGTTATAGCCGGCTGAGCTCTCTGCCTGTTGCTTCTTCGAAATCCATTGGCCCCCTTATCCCAAATAGCTGAGGCATAAGGGCAACAGTCCAGAAGATGGCTCGTGGTTTCTTCTGCCTGGAAGCACAAGAAGCACTGGGATGGATCGTGGACGCCACACTTCCGAAGATTCTCGTAGGTGAGGATATGGCCCCTGACCACCAACTAAGCAAAGAGACCTACCTTGGGCCATAAATTCAGGGTCCATATCTTCTTCCAGGTTTCCACTTCCTCTACTTGATTCCTGATTCGAATGTTGTAGGCTTCCTTGATGTTAAACATCCCGATGTCCGTGTATCCCCATCTCAGCACATCATGTCCCTCCGTAATCCGTATGCACCGATTCAACATTTCCTCCTGGAAAGCCTCCCAGTCTGCCGCCTCTATTTGGTCAGGTTTGTCGATGAAGTTCCAACACCTCCTCCCGTTAATGATCCTCTTGCCAAAAGTGGTGCACTTGTATCCTACTAGCCGCCCTAAAGAATTCCTGAATAGGAGTCCATCTTGGGTTGTCGCCAAGCCTTGGAAGTTGGTTCCATGAGTCCTCCCAGAACTTAGCATTCCTCCCATCCCGAATTTCCCAAAAACTATGATGTTGCACCAGATGTATACCACCTTTAGCCTTCATCCATATGGGGGATCCCTGCTGATCTTTGTCGTATCAAATTAACTGGGATAAGGGCCTGTCACATCCGTACTTGAGGTGCCATAATCGAGCCCATGGTTCGGATGTGTGGGTGACCCACCTCCGCTAGATTTTTGCGTCTTGGACTTCAACCATTATTTTTGGGTCTCTCAAGCCCAGCCCCCCTTCAACTTAGGGCGGCAGATACTATCCCAGCTTACCAGGGAAAATTTGGCCTTATCCTCACGACCGCCCCATAGGAAATTATGTTGGATGCTTCGGATTTCACAGAGAATGGACTTAGGAGCAGAAAGGACAGAGAACAAATAAATAGGCATCGCCTGTAACACTGATTTTAACAGGACAAACCTGCTAGGGAGGTTTAGAGGTCTTAGGGTCCAGTTCACAAGTTTCTGCTTCATTCTGTCAAGGAGTTCAAGCCAAGAGGATCGTTTCAATTTTCCCAAACCTAGGGGGACACCTAAGTATTTTGATGGGAAGGAACCTTTCACGAAACCCAGGATGCGGAGGATGTTCCTTTGAGTGGTTGGGGCTGTGTTAAGGAAGAAGACTTGGGATTTGGCCGGGTTTACCGCAAGACCTGAGGCCTTGGAAAAGAGCGATAGACATTTTTTGAAGCTTCATGCTTTTTGGATTGAAGGGTGCCCCATGAGCATGGTATCATCGACAAATTGTTGGTGAGTCTGAGGGTCCATGTTATCCTGAAGACGAAGGCCTCTTAGCTCTTCGTTTTCCGCCTGGGTCTGAAGGAGACGGCTAAGGACCTCTACCATTAGGATGAAGATAAATGGAGAGAGAGGGTCACCCTGCCTGATACCCCTGGATGGTTGAAAGGTACGATTCAAGGCTCCATTTAAAAGAATGTTAAAGAATGGAGTGGATATAAGACCCATGACCCATTCAACCCAGTCTTGGCAGAAACCATAGGCTTCCAACATTCTACCAATAAATTGCCAACTTAATTTGTCATAGGCCTTTGCTATATCAAGTTTGATTAGCATACATGGTCGTCGTGAGCTTTGCAGGGAATGAAGAGCTTCATGCACGAGGATGACCCCATCTAGGATCTGACGCCCTTCCACAAAGCTAGATTGTTCTGAGCAAATCAAGGATGGGAGAAGAGACTTTAGGCGATTGGCTATAACTTTGGAGATAATCTTGTAAATCACATTACAAAGGGCTATAGGCCTGAACTTGTATGGGATATTGGCGCCCGCCTCCTTGGGGATGAGAGAAAGGAACGTCGCATTGAAAGCTTTTAAAACTCCCTTCTTCAGTCTCGATTCTTCAACTATTTCCACTACCTCTTCCTTCACCATATCCCAGAAGTGGTGGAAGAAATTGGATGTGAAGCCATCCGGACCAGGGGCTTTGCCCAGGGCCATTTGATTGACAGCTTCTTCAACTTCCTGAGGAGAGACTGGTTTGGTGAGCATCTCATTGTTTTCCCTAGTGACAGAAGAAGGAATTGAGCATGTGATCTGAGCTATATCTCTCTCCCTGTCATGGACGTCTTCATTGAGGATCTTTGAGAAATAGTGGGAGAGTTCTGCTTCGATCTCCCCTCTGGTTTCAATCCTGTTGCCATCCATTTTTTTGAGTTTTTGAATTCTCGAATTGTTCATGTTCTGGATCACCGAGTTGTGAAAGAACTTGGTGTTCTTTTCCCCATCCTACAACCATTTGACCTTTGATTTTTGTTTCCAATAGATTCCTTCATGTATTTCTCTTGCCTCCAGTTGTCCCCATAACTCTTTCTCTTTTTTCTGCATATCCTCATCCCATCCGTCCATCATTCCTTTCTGACTGAGGAGATCAAGTTTAGAAATCAGTCTTTTCTTATCCACAAAAATGTTACCAAACTCTTCTTTGTTCCAAGTATGAATTTTGGACTTGAGAAGCTTGAGTTTATATTGGAAGCAGAACATGGCAGTACCTGTGGGGGGGACCAACTCTTGCCACCATTGATGGACAAGATCTTTGAAGTCCTCATGCTCCATCCAGAATTGTTCAAATCTGAATGGTTTCCTCAGAGTGGAGCATGCCCAATCCCAGCTTAGGCTAATAGGCCAATGGTCAGAGCATGCAGTTGGGAGCACATCAGCCATAATTTCACCCGTACTATGGACGATATTCTCCGAAACCAAAAACCTGTCCAAATGAGAGGCAACCAAGTGTTCACCCCCACGTTTGTTGTTCCAGGTATGCCAACCATTTCCTCTTTCCATAACCACAAAAGGGATTTGGGTCTGAAAAAAACCAAAAGCTTCTTGGTACTTGTCCAGAGTTCTCTTGACTCCCTTTTTTTCACCGAGGTTGGCAATGAGGTTAAAATCTCCTCCCATCACCCACTGGTCACCCTCCGCTTGGAGCTTGGTCTAGTCCAGGAAATCGATGAAGGCCTGCTTCTCAAGGAAGCTACTAGGGCCATAAATATTAACAAGAGTGCCCTTCACTCCAAAATCAAGGTGTTGGAAGTCATCCATGAGGGAAAACTTGTTGGCGCACCAATTGGTGAGATCCATCTCCTGGGGGCGCCAGAAAATTGCAATGCCCCCTGATTGTCCGGTAGCATCCAGGGCCATGACTTGGCTGCCTTTCCAGATTTTACTCCTGATTTTTTCCATTCCTTCGTAACTATATTTTGTTTCTTGAAGAAAAAGAATATCCGGATTCTCCTGCTTAATTTTCGTGTTAAGAGTCCTCCACTTCCTGGGGTTACTGCACCCCCTGATATTCCAAGAGATTAGCTTCATTGGGAAACTTTGGAAACTTCAAAGAAGGCCGCCGTGATCATTGGGTATTGGCCTGATTCTATGAGCTTAACTCCTACTTCTGCAGTGCGTTGCTTGTTTGTTTTCCTTCCTTTGTGTTGTTCCTCCTCTAGAGACTTCCTCTTGTTACCTTTTTGGGGTCTGGGTCTATCCCAAGGTTCGGATGAGCCCCAGCCTTAATGATTGCTTCCTGGAGGAGCTCAATTTGCCTTCTGGGGACGTAGCCCTTACCCTTCTTTCCACATTAAGCTTCTATCGCATCCAGATCTAGTTCACCTAGTTCCATTTCATCATCCTCTTCTTCTTCAACTATTTCCATCTATTGGGTTTCCTCTCTTTCGAGGGCATTAATTACCTTGGTTGGTTGTACCTCTTCTGCCTTGTCCTTGGGCTTGTCATTGTTTGCGTTGTCCCCTAAGACAACGAAAGCATTTTTGGATATGTTATCTTTCATTTCCATTTCTTTTTGGGCCTTTGATGCCCCACCACCCTTGCTTCTTTTGCGGTTCTTGACTTGGGTGAAGCCATCATTATTTCCACCTCCCTCCGGTCGGTGATCAATGGGATCAGATTTTGCAGCCATCTTGGGAAAGTTCCCTCCTAAATGGTCGTACTCATGGCAATTCCTACACCAGAAGGGTATCTGCTCATAGTCTATGGGTTGGATCCATTCTTCATCTTCCTAGTTTAGGCTTATGGCCTCTGGCAGCTCCTTGGAGAGATCCAGGTAGACACAGATCTTGGCAAAGGAAGTGTACCTCTGGGCCTTAGTTTGTTCTGCGACCTTAGTAAATTCCCATAGGGTATTTCCTATGTCCTTCAAAGTTTCAAGATCCTAGTATTCCCCCGGTAGAGAAAAGAGGCGGATCTAGACAGGGGCAATAGTCACGTCTTCTGTTTCAGGGTTGAATCTTTCCTTCCATGGACCACGATAAAGGCCTGCTAAGAAAAAGAAATATGGGTCGCCTTCCAATATGCGATCACGGTCCTCCTAGTTGAAGAAAATAATAGTGAAAAAAACTTTTGATCCAATCTGCAGATCATAGTGGCCTTTAGGGTTCCACACACTGCTAATCCATTTGACCAGATCCTTTTCCTTGGGCCAAATCCCCACAAACCTCCCAATCAACGCTTTCTCCTTCCAGAGCTCAATCGTGCCCCTTACCTTCTCTGATCAGATATATATCGCTGGAATGGTGGGGGCTTTTGGCAAACAGCCACCCACCCTTGGATTCCGGTCGTTGGACAAACCAACCTGCTTCTTTGTTTCGGCTGAACCAGCCCCACTGTCAACTACAAGTCCCGAAGGGCCTGTCTCCGCCATGGAGTCACCTAGGGGGGCCAAATCGCCTGGTGAACCACCCAACCCTGGTGCGAATAGAAAACCCGAAAGCCTCTGCGGCCTGGTGAAGCCGGCTGCCCTAGAGCAATTGGTCAAACTCCTTCAAACCCTAGCCGTTGCGTCCTCTCTAGAAGTAGCTATACCCCTCCACATTATAACTAACATTATCCACTATGCTCGATTTTTATTTAGAACCTTGAAAATGACATGTATTTTATATAGAAGTAATGTAAACATTATATTATTTAAACTTTTTCCATGTATTATCGCCATAATTCAATAATATAATATTTTGTTAAATTGATTTTTTTTATTGTTGAAATTGCATTTTTTAATACATGGATAGATGCGCGCACGAAATAACCTTACTACGTCCAAATTGTGGAATATGAACAATTTATATGTGCAATTCCAACCATTTTTATAATAACCAACATAGATCCATCTTAAACCCGGATCTATTAAGCACCGAGAGGGATCCAATTTCTTGAGGTGTAATTTTTTTATCTTAAATTTATACCTCAAGAAATCGAATCCCTCTCGGTGCTTAATAGATCCGGGTTTAAGATGGATCTATGTTGGTTTTATTTCTTTATTTTTTTTATGAGCTCACATGAGTTTTTTTAATTACTTTTTGTTTCTGATAAGTTGCGAGCCGACATGGGAACTTTACGTTACGTAACGTGACAAACGTGACAACATCTCCCCAATACCAAGTTGTAAGCACCTTGCTACTCTTGGTACAACCAACATAGATCCATCCTAAACGTGGATCTATCAAGCACCGAGAAGCATCCAATTTATTAAGGTGTTATTTTCTTAACCAGCATAGTTCCAAATCCTAGGCTCTATCAAGCGCCGAGAGGGATCAAATCTTCCTAGGTGCAAACCTCTTCTCAAGTATTGCACTCAAGGAGGTTTGCACGTGGATCTAGGATGGTTGTAAAACAACTAACCTTAGAAAAGTTGTGGGTTTGATTTCTCTTAGATTACACAAAAGAGATGAATAAGCTTGTGCAAGCTCTCAAATAAATTGTTTTCAAGGTGGAGATTGGTATAACTATAACAACAATAACCATGATAAAATGTTATGGTAAAACCATATTTACTTGACGGTAGCTCATGTCATGATGCTAGTTATGATATTATATATTATTTTACACCTCCAAAGCATTTAGAGAAAATCTAACACTAAACAATAAGAATACCAATATATTTTCCATAAATATTCCTATTTATTATTGTAAAAGTTTTATAGCTTAACATTTGTGTCTTTGTCCTGAATTATCTGATTTTTTTACTATGTGTGTATATATACACACCATTTTTTTTTTGTATTTTACAAATATAAATAATAATAAATTATATCATGTTTGTACCCTTTATTATATGCAACTTTAATTATTTTATTTTCATTTTTATTAGATGCCACTTTTATGATTTAAAAAATTCTATCATGTTTGCAACATTTACATGAGTAAAGTTACGTAACTTTACAAGATCTCCCCCATACTGAGATGTAGAGCGACGCCATAAGTATGATATTAATTTATGTATAAACAATATTTATTAAGTTTTTATTTTTATTTTTAAACAAATATGATTACTATAAGTTTTTAAAGTTAAATATGAACAGTTTACAGAAATCAATATATTAATTAGGTTTTTATTATGCTTTAACAAAAGTTTACTCTATTAATTAGGTTTTCCTCATTAATAATTAACAATTTTATTTTTAGATTTATGCGTCCGCCAAGGCTCTGTAATCTATTTGCCTCCCGTTAAATAACAAGAACTTGTTTAAATCAAATAAATGTACTTTTTTTATAACATAAAATTGCCCATACTGTATATGGATTGATAAGTTAAATGCTGCAAACATATTTTTGATATATTCACACCTGTCGGATTTTTTTTCCTTAATATTTACAATTTAGGTAAAAATATACTTTAAAAAAGAAAGGGTTTAAAAGATTTCTCGTCTTTATGCCTAACGAAAATAACAGTTCACATAGCATAAATAAATCCATGTTCAAATGAATCAAAAGAGACTTCATAGAAAACATTGTTGCAACAATCAATCAATAAGAAATTAGTAAAGGGGACTTACATATGCAGAGCTGGAGCTGGACCCCTGAGACTGAGTGTCTGCGTGAATAAATATCAGTTAGAGTTGAATAAATACCAGTGGGCTGAGACTGAGTGTCAGGAGGTATGATTTGATTATCCTGCCTTTCCTCCTCTTCCACTGCTAGAGAAGCATCATTATCATCGTGAATATGAGTAGGACGCAGCCCTCCTCGTCGTCCTCGACTGCTACAGCAATGCCTGCTTCCGGAGAGACAGTAGCTGGATGAAGATGAGCAGGTTTTGTCTCAGAGTCGGTGTGGGGCATGCTCTTATATTCGTCATGCGGCCTTTTCTCCTCCTCTACTTGAATTTCATGAGTAGCAAGCTAATCCTGAGGAGAATTGGTTGGATGATGCTCAGAAATCTGAGTTACAGAAAGGTGGTCATGTAGGATTTCTTCTGGCTCCACCTCTCTTTTCTTCTTGTAGAAGAGACCATACATAGTGAATAGACCGCGCTCCTGGGATGCTGGGATGCTGTGCAGTCTCAAGATCTCCTTCATATTGGTTCCGTGCTTCTAGGATGTTGTGCAGTCTCAAGATCTCCTTCATATTGGTTTTAATTTTAATTTTTTATTATTTATTATTTACAGCTAACATAACGTTACAAGATCTCCTTCATATTGGTTTTAATTTTAATTTTTTATTATTTATTATTTATAGCCGACATAACGTTACAAGATCTCCTTCATATTGGTTTTAATTTTAATTTTTTGCGCCGAGAGGCGCTCTACAGCCCAGTATGGGGTAGATCTTGTAACGTTACGTAACATTGTAACGTTACTAACGTTACGTAACGTTATGTCGGCTATAAAAAAAATTAGAAGAAAAAAAAACAACAACTATATAAATAGCAAGAAGTATCACTAGCTACCTTGATCGAGCAACAGCAACAACCACTACGACAGCAACAATAAACCCATTAGGTAAGAATTTAAAATTTAAAATTTAAAATTCTCCATCAACAAATTTTAAATTCTGTCGGCACCACCTCCAAGCTAACCAGCGCAACCTCCTCCCTGCCATGTCCTCCTCCTCCCTGCCATCTCCGTGCGGCAGGCTCACGCAAACCCTTTCCCGTTAATATATATTTAAGGTATAAAATGTTCACATGTCAATTCGGTCAAGATGGTGGATTGCAAGCTTGTCATAATTAATGCAAACGGTCATGCTCCAATCGTCGCAGTTATTTTTATAGTGTGGTGATCAGATTTTATGGTTGTTGATGTCATTCAAAAAACGGATACACCGTTTTTGCAGAGACGGATAATTTATGGGCTTGAAGAAATATGGTAGATTAGTGTTTGTAGCCTTCCATTCCAGAAACGCGTTGTTTCTTTTTTGATCAAACGAGAACCCTAATCCCTCCGGCCAATTATTGTTGATCCGTTCAGTGGAAACTGTAATAGTGGACTCCTCCCATATTGGGACTAAGGGCTAAGCATTATCAGTGCCCATTTGACTGTGTAGAAGGAGATCTAAGGAAGCGAAACCATTAAAATAATCACATTAGTATTAATATATATTAAAATTAAAATATATATTAATATATATTTTAATATATATATATATTTCAATATTTTGTTTTCCAAGAAAAAAAAGCGTAATTTCATTCATCTTTCGAGATCAAAATTACATTCTGAATATTCACTGAAGCGTGAATTCTGGTACACCATAAAATGGTTCCATTCGAGAGACTCTAAGGTCTTCTGTTAAAAGATTCAAAAATGAGCATACATAGATGATGTTCCAGAAAATTTATGATCAGTACAAGGCTCTGTACATATGTCAACATAACAAAAAAGTTCTATCTTTTGTTGTTCGTGCTACTGCACTACCTTCTATAATTAGAGCCTATGTGCATACATAGTTGTGATCCAAAGAGACTGATCGCACTCATAACTTATATCGTTCACTGTTCGTGCTTACCATGCTGTTTTCTTTAAAAACATAAGTAAATACAAAGATGCTATCCAACAAGACTAAGATCGGAGCCATAACTCCTTACCACTGAGAAAGATATTGTTTACAGTTCATAAAACATATTTAATGACCTGCATACTGCCATAATATAAACAAAGGATAGCCTGTCGAGTTTCAAAGGAGTTCCATATACGGCCTGTGATAAAAATCCTGCAGTCTGCCATCATGTATTTCTTTCACTGTCCAAAATCCTTCTGCCAACCTGAGCCCATCCTTAGATGCTTTGTTCGCTTCCTTGTTGTTTTCCCTGTACACATGCCTGCATGTAAAAGAGTCAAGACGCTGAAGGAGCTGCCGGATGGAGTAAATAATATGAGAAAGTCTCAGATGCCTGCATTCTTGAGTCTGATTTATCCAGTTTATAACATTCAATGTGTCTCCCAGGAAATTTAATTCAGTGCATCCTTTTTCTAATGCAAACATCAGAAGGAATTTGAGGCTCATTAACTCTGCAAAATTATTTGTTCCCCCCCAAGTCCCATAGACAAAACGAAGACATGTGACTCAACAAGGTAAAGAACTGCGCCTCCTCCACACAGGTTGTTTTGTGCTACCCCATCGAAAAAATCCCACGGCTTGGTTCAGTCTAAAGCCACTTCTAAATGCCTTTGTTCTCGTGCGGCCCTTAAGTGGTCAGGAAGAGATTTGTAGAAACCCACAGGCAAAGTCCCTATGATAGCCGGTAAACTTGGGATATCTTTAAAAATTGCTTTATTTCGAGCTAGCCATATCCCCCAGATGACCAGCAAAGGTAAAGATTTAAGGTGTTTTTGAGGTGTCCTCCTCCACCAAGATTCCCATGCTGCCCCAATAGAGTCCCCTTCCCAATGACAATTGAAACCAACCAAAGTGGAAACTTCCCTCCAAACCCCAGAAGAGAAACTGCAAGTATAGAACAGATGATGTGTGGTTTCCAACTCCTATTTACACATCACACACCAGCCCGACCCTTGAAAGGTTCGCTTCTGTAGCACATCCCAGGTAGGTACCTTGTTATTTAAAACAAACCACATGAACAGCTTTGTTTTAGCTGGGCACTTTAGCTTCCACAATGGCCTCCAACACCATACTTCTTCCCTAAATTCCACCCCTGCACTTAAAAATAAGTACCCTGCCTTAGGAGTATAAGCACCCCCCGGGTCAGCATCCCACACCAATGAATCCTCATGTTCTGACAGAATAATATGGGCCCTGTCCAGTTCCCTGATGTAATTCTCCACAAATCCAATCTCCCGCTCCCCTAGCCCTAAGGAGTTTGCCCTTCTCCATAATTGAATCCACGGTTCAGCTGGCCTTGGAACGGCAAGATGATTTAAAGTTGTGATCCCTACATGGCCGAGAGCCTCAATAACATCAGGTGGAAGAAGATGTTGTTGTGTGTAGCCCAACCAAGGATCCCTACCAATCAGAACACTTTCCCCATTTCCAACATCCCAAGCAAGATTATTTTCGATCAGGTTAAAAGATTTAACAATCGCTTTCCATATCACCGATCCCCCTGTATGTGATTTCCTGGGGTTTCTGATCCAATCTACCAGCCTCTCCCTAGGGAGATATTTCTGTATAATCACCTGCGTCCACAAACTGCTAGACTTCACCAGTCTCCATCCACCCTTAGCAGCCAAGGCTTTTGAGAATAGGAATATGTCCTTTAGCCCCCATCCTCCTAATCCTTTTGGGACTGCAATCCTTCTCCAATTAACCCAAGGAGTAGTCTGATCTTCCTTTTTTCCACTCCATAAAAATCTGAAGCAGATCCTCCTAATCCTTTCAAGAATCCCTTTCGGTATCCAGGAAAGGGCCATCCAATATACCGGAATAGCCTCCAGCACAGCTTTGACTAAAACTAACCTACCTGCTCGAGACAACCACTTGTGACTCCAGACCTTTAACCGATTTTCAACCTTCCTAACCAACCAGATCCAGTCCTGTTCCGATATAGGTTTGCTTTCAGATAAAAACCAAGATATTTGAGCCCTTCATCCAATCCAGCTACGAGGAAAGGAAAGATTCTCAAAAGTTCAGCCTCCTCTTCCAGTCTTAACAAGTGGGTAGTTAAAGAAGATTTCTCATAATTTATCTCCATTCCAGTAGCCTTTGAGAAGAGTTCTAAAATCTCCTGCAAGACTCGGGTCTCTCTTCTGACGCCAGAGCAGAAGATCAGCACATCATCCACAAAGAGCAGATGTGTAATAATTAAATTTGGAGCTAATTGTATCCCAGAGAAATGGCCCTCTGCTCTAGCTGCTCTGATAGCCCTGCTAAGTCCTTCAGCAACAAGAAGAAAAAGGAGTGGAGACAAGGGGCACCCTTGTCTTAGCCCTCTCTCCACATGAAAAAAAGACGAGGCCGCCCCATTGATCAGCACCGAAAAAGAGACAGTAGTTATACAAGACATAATCCAGCGAATAAAAGAGATGCCAAAACCAAGATGAGTTAAAAGCAACCTCAAATAAAGCCAACTAACTCTGTCATAGGCCTTGGAAAGGTCAATTTTTAGAATAGCCCCCTTCAGCCTTCTGGTTTTTAAACTGTGAAGACCTTCCTGTGCTACCCCTATTGCCTCATGTATCTGGCGCCCTTCCAAGAAACCAAACTGTTCAGCTGAGACATGTGCTGAAAGGATTGTTTTCAATCTTAGTGCAATTACTTTTGAAATAATCTTATAAACACAATTACATAGGGAGATCGGCCTGAAGTCATTTAGTGAGGTTGCATTATCAGACTTTGGGATGAGAGCAATAAAAGTAGAGTTGAAGCTAGCCGGAATCCAACCAGCCAACCTTGAATCCTCTACCACCTGCAAAAGGTCCCTCCCCAGAATATCAAAGAGGCCCAAGAAAAAATCAATTGTCCACCCATCTGGCCCTGGACTTTTATCTTTCTGAAAACTTCCCATTACCTCCTTGAGTTCTTCTTCCGTTAATTCCTTCACAAGATCCCTATTTTCCTCCTCATCCACAAAACGGGGGAACATTTGTGATAATCTAATAACCTCTTCGATTGAAGCCTGTGGAGGTGCTTTGAATAACTTCTGAAAATGAATGACCCCGCACCTGGCCTTAGCTTCAAAAGCTACATGAGTACCCTCCTCATCCTGTAAACTCCAAATAGTATTTACCACCTTCCTTCCTCGGGCATAGGCATGAAAGAATTTTGTGTTATCATCCCCGCATTCCAGCCAGATAGCCCTACTTTTGAGTCTCCATGCTTCCTCCTTTTCTAACAGCAGGGTATTACGTCTGCCCTCCAGCCTTGTCAGTGCCTTCTTGGATTCTATAGTAGAGAACCCACCTCCTTCTCCTTCGTATATCAACAACAGTTCTGCTTCTATAGTCTTCAACTCGGCATCATCTCTGTTCCTCTTTGCAATTGACCAC
>LPNX010277451.1:0-34645 GCA_001517045.1 Pseudotsuga menziesii
AATAAACCATTTGAGCATCAGGCTATTGAGGGGCTAGCTGAAATGGCCAATTTGCTACAGTGTACTGACAGGTCAAAGTCTGATGAAGAGACAACAGCCCAAATAATAGAAGGTGCTGGTATTGTGGTCAAGAGGAGTTTGTCTGAAACTGAGAGTATGGATGTAGACGAGGAAGGCCCCCATAAAAGGGCAAAGCTGCTTCAAAGTGGTGAAATTGTAGATGAGGAGGTTTCTGATGGTTCCGAAAGAGGTGCCCTAGTTCCCCTGAAAGCAGTGCAAGTAAGTCAATTCTCTTTTAAAAATACAGAGGGTGATGTAGACAGTTCGGAATTATGCCCCGTGTTTAAGTCGAAGGAAGGCCTAAAATCCAGTTACATGGAAAGGAGGAAACAGTCTATGGAGGAAACGAGGAATTTGCTCCCGAAGGTTAGAAGTTTGTACAGTTCGAAAACCTCTCTGGTCTCTGCTAGAGATGCTGAGAGGAATAATTTTAAAATGGCTATGGTAAGTGACAAGAAGATGTCTGAAATGGAGATCCGATTAGACAAAATCAGCACTCCAGATAAAATTCAACTCCACAAACAGACCAGCGATATAATCTACTCAGACTTACTACAAGCCATGGTGAAGATTAATAAATTACAGGTTTTGATAGATAAATTGGAAATTTAGTTGAAACATGAGAAAGTGGAAAATAAAGCAAATGTTGTTCAGATTAGGAAGTTGCAGACAGACATTGCTAGTTCAGACAGTACACAGGCAGTCAAAAGGTTGTTAGGGGAAAAGGATAATGCGCTCCAAGTCCTGAAGAAGAAACTAAAGATCCCAGGTACTAAACATGTTCAGTCATCTGAGTTGCTAGCCCTCCAAGAAGAAAAGGATAAAGTCCATCAGGAGATGATGGAATACAAAGGAAGAGCAGGAGAGCTACAAGAAGAAAAAGAGAAGTGGGAAGCCGAAAGGGAGGAACTGTTATCCCAATTCTCCTTGATGAAAAAAGATCAGAATGAAGAGAAGGAGATTATGGAAGAGTTGATGAGCCAGAATCCCACCGACGAGGACCTGTCTATTGTAAATATCCAGAAGCCATTAGATTATTTCTCTACTGACGATTTGTTGGTGCCAATGTCCCAGGTGAGTTTGAAAGAAGAAGCAATCAAAGATTTAAAAGTAGTGAATGAAAAGATGAAAGCTGAACTGGCTAAAGTTAATGAAAGCAAAAAACAAATACTGTAGGATAGGAATCAATTACAGAAGAAATTTAATGAACTAAAGGAAAAATGCATTGGGAAAGGCCCTCTTCAGGGGGCAAAACACATCATTTGGGATACCTTGTGTATAGAGATTACCAAGTTCAGGCACTATTTAAATTTTATTGATGATTTGAATATAATGATAAATCTGTCCCACCAGAGGCTGAAACTGGTAAACGAACATATGGAGAAAAGACCCCTTGTTACGGCTCAGAACACATTAAATTTTCTAAACTCACTGTCATATCAGAAGTTGTAGGAATTGGGCATAAAGGACAGAGTGTTAATAGTGATGTGGGCAAAGAGAATCATCCATAAGCATCACTTAATCAAAATGGTCCATGATAAATCAGAAGGATTGTTGCTGCAGGTAAATAATTTTAAACAGGAGTTTAAAGAACTGTTCGAGGACGGATTGCCTTCTTTCTGGGATGGAGAAGGGCGGATGTTCTCACAGGAACATTATCATAAACTGCTTGTTCAGATGGACCACTCAAAATTCAATGATTTGGAGAAAATCCTGACAGGGAAGACCATCGTGGATATGCTCACAGAAGATTTCAAGATTCTGCAGAAGTTCGCCATCATCAGGAGCAGATTGCCCAAAAAGTCCTATGAAGCATATATGGAGCTCGAGGTAGCTATTCGGGAAATGATGGAGTGTGACACCCCAAGTTCGGAGTAGTGGAAAGCTGTGGAGCGATTTGGAAAGACAAAGTATATTCTCCATCCCTAAGAACAGGTGTCATGCACTGAAGAGCTGATGGGGCAAAGACGTGGAGCTGATGGGGCAAAGATGTGGAGCTGATGGGACAAAGACGTGGAGCTGATGGTCGAAAGTTTGTTGTCAAGTTGATTCGTACTTTATGGTCTGTTAGGATTGGAGTTGTACCAAACTTCCTAGGGGTTAGGAATTCAGTTAAAAACTCTAAATTAAGCCGATCATTCTGTTATTGATCTTCTTGTTGGAGCACCGATCATTTTATGTATAAATATGCATATTTTTTAAGAGATGGGGGTTGGAACCCATCAGGGGGTGAATAATTTTGGATAACATATCTGTTTTTTGATATAACAAAGTGAATGCATGAGGTTTTGTCAGAGATTCATGTGTCGTTGATATTGCAGTTTGTGCCTCTTTCTTTATGTGATTGTATTTCCCTTTTGTAACATTCCATTCTGTTTCTTCCTCGTATCTGAAATATAGCGTTAGATGATTGGAATTCATATGTTTATGCTCTGGTCATCATTTCAGATATTATATGATTTTTTTTGCTAAAGTTGATATAGAACTCATCATTGTTGATGCTCTGTATTAATGGGTTGTTTCTTCATCTCTTCTGTTCCACCTAAATCGATTTGAATGACTGTGATGATGTGATTACCTTGCCTTTGATAAGTATCATGTATATGTCTTTGTGGTATCTTTATGTGGTATATGACTCCATGCCCAATGGTTATGTGATTGTTTCAGCCAAATACATAAATCTTTGAATGTTATTTTATATCTGGTTTTGTTAAATCTGGTCCTGTTAAATCTTTATTGAGAGATCCCTCTCTCGAAGAAAATACCAGTTTCTTCCTAAAGTGGTTTTGCTGTTACCTTGGAGTTTACCTTTCACAACCTGGGTACATTCTGAGTGCTAACACACCGTATATATCTTCTCATTATTCTAATATCTCTGATAATTACCTAATTGATATCGACCCAATTAAGAACGTAGATTTGTAAGGCACACCACCATTGAAATTTTAGCTCATATGATCTCCATGGGAAGAGAGATCATAAATCCAACCAATAAAAAAACAAGCTGAAATAATTGTTTGAATGCAAATGATAGATCTCTTAGTAAGGCAAGAAACAATAATGATTCATATCATGATGCAGCCAATAGTTACAAATAACAAATAAAAGAGAAAATATCTTGTGTATAATCATAAGAGAGTCTATGGAAATAGATCACTAATTAATTATTACAATTATCTTATCCTCATGGTTTCCTTACTTATTGACATGCATGGGACCTTGAATGATATATAAGTAATTTGATCAAGTAACCGGTAAATCCATGACCTAGGTATAAATGCAGTAGATTCCAACTAGAAATAATACTATGTTTGGTCGCTATATGTTGTAACCTCAACATTTAACCTCAGATGAAAATGTCGTCCCTTAGGTGGTAAGATAAAATTGATTACTAGTACTGCACTTGAATCCATTGAAAGAAATTCACTGCCCCCATCCTTCTACAAATAAACCTCACAATCAATGCATTATTATAATCCATGGTTATTAAAATATTATTTAACTTCACGTCATCCACTGGCACAATAGGCTAATATACATGCATGCAGGTCAATTTCATGGTATACCTTCTCAACCTCCTTATTTGTATCAAGTCATTTTCCTTGTGAAATCCATTCATCAAAGGATTGTAATTAGTATGATTAATATTTGGTTGATCACAACCATTTTCCTTCATATGCTCCACTAGTGCAATATAAATGACAACTTGGCCTCCTTTGCAATGTCCATTATTCAAGGTAGTATATGTTACCTCATTTGGTGTCAATCATTTTCAGTTAGGGATGATGGTTAAGGGAATACTTAAGGATAGATTAGATGAAATTTTGGATCTATATAGCCATCTTTTTTATGTTATAGCGACAATATTGTCATAGTTCAGTAATTCATATAACACGTGTTGTAGGAATTCGGAAGGTGTCCTTTCCATAATTAAAACCTTCAATACTAGGTATATACCTCTAGTTTGTTTGATAATTAATATAAAGAGATGGAGGGTTGATATAGTAGGTTAAAAAATATACTTATAAGGAGATGGGGGTCACATCATATTCATATATATGGTCCATCAAGCAAGTTATCATAATTCCATTAGGAGAAATATATAAGTTTCAATGGTATAATACTGATCTAAAAAACATAGGTTAATTAATGGTTCAAATTCCTTTTTATATTTATAAGGATTGCATATGCAGGTTGGAAGAGGTACTAACGACAAAAATTATCAACATTTAAAAGGATTGTATAATTTCTTGTAGGTTTTCTCCAGGTAGGACCTTAACCAATGTATTAATGAATATTTCATGTCAAAGTTAATTATGGAGAGCATATAGATTAAATGTAACATCGTATATCTCTCCTCATCATTCTAATATCCCAGGTAATTTCCTAATTGATATCGACCCAATTAAGAAAGTAGATTTGTAAGGCATACCACCATTCAAATTTTAGCTCATATGATCTCCATGAGAAGAGAGATCATAAATCCAACCAAAAAAAAAGCAAGCTGAAATAATTGTTTGAATGCATATGATATATCTCGTAGTAAGGAAAGAAACAATAATGATTCGTATTATGATGCAGCTAGCAGTTACAAATAACAAATAAAGGAGAAAATATCTTGTGTATACTCATAAGAGAGTCTATGGAAATAGATCACTAATTAATTAGTACAATTATCTTATCCTTATGGTTTCCTTACTTATTGATATGCATGGGACCTTGAATGATATATAAGTAATTTAATCAAGTAACCGGTAAATCCATGACCTAGGTATAAATGCAATAGATTACAACTATAAATAAAACAATGTTTGGTCGATATATATTGTAACCTCAACATCTAATTTTAGATGAAATGGAATCCCTTAGGTGGTAAGCTAAAATCGATTACTAGTACTAAAATTGAATCCACTGAAAGAAACTCATTGCCCCCATCCTTCTACAAATAAACCTCACTGTAGAAAGGATTTCTCCCTGCTACAGGGCTAGGAATGGCTCCCTTATGCCTATAGGACACAAGGGTAGGTTCCTGCTAACGGTGAAATGCAGAAAAAGAAACGGAAATAACAGAAGTAGAACAGTAAACTAAGCTAAGCTAATCTAAACAAGAAGAAAAAGCAAATGGCAAGAACAGTAAACTAAATCTAATGGCAGAAAGAAGAAAATGAAGCTACAGTGAACCCCTCTGTAGAAAATGGGTTAGGGTTCCACCTCCTTAAAACCTGCAAATAAACCTAAGCTACAATGGAAAACCTGTAAAACAATGTTAATGACAAAACCTGCAAGTGGAGACAAGGGTTAGAAAGCAAAGCATATTAAGAAGCAAATAAATAAACATAAAATCACAAATATACCTTCTCTAGTGGGAATGGGCCACCATGCCCTAGCTCATGGGAGCACCTCTCTTGGTTTGGGAGCAATGGCTTAATGGGAATGGAAATGGAGGAGAGGGAGTGTGAGTGGTTTGAGAGGCAAAGGTCTCAAAGCATCCATGAGTAGCATAACAATAGGGAATGTGAGAAGTGTTTTGAGAGTGACCCCCCACCCTCCTTTTATAGCTTTTCCAAGGGGTTTTAGGTTTTAAGCCCTTGGTTAGGGATTTAGCCCCTTCCGCCCTAACTTTAGCCCCTTTTTGAGGGCTTTAGCTCCTAGGGGGGTTCTTTTGGGCTCTTTTTTGGGGTTTTTAGCCCTTTTCTTCATCCTTGGGCTCTTTTGGAGGTGTGGGGGTCTAATGGAAGGTCTAATGGAGTGATATGGGGGTTGTGAGATGGTGTCCTTGGGTGGTGTAGGCCATTTGAGAGCTATGTATGGGATTTTTGGGTTAACACTCACACTCAATGACTTATTATAATCGATGGTTATTACAATATTATTCAACTTCATGTCATCCACCCGCACAATAGGCTAATATGCATGCATGTAGGTCGATTTCATGGTAAACCCTCTCAACCTCCTTATTTGTATCAAGTCATTTTCCTTGTGAAATCCATTCATCAAAGGATTGTAATTAGTATGATTAATATTTGGTTGATCACAACCATTTTCCTTCATATGCTCCACTAGTGAAAGATAAATGAATACTTGGCCTCCTTTGCAATGCCATTATTCAAGGTAGTATATGTTACCTCATTTGGTGTCAATCATTTTCAGTTAGGGATGATGGTTAAGGGAATACTTAAGGATATATTAGATGAAATTTGGATCTATATAGCCATCTTTTTCTCTGTTCTAGATACAAGATTGTCATGGTTCAGTAATTCATATAACACATGTTGTAGGAATTAGAAATGTGTCCTTTCCATATTAACACCTGCAATACTAGGTATATACCTATAATTTGTTTGATAATTAATATAAATAGATGAAGGGTTGACATTGTAGGTTAAAAGCTATACTTATAAATAGACGGGGGTCACATCATATTCATATATATGGTCCATCAAGCAATTTATTAGATTTTCATTAGGAGAAATATATATGTTTCAATGGTATAATACTGGTATAAAAAACATAGGTTAATTAATGGTTCAAATTCCTTTTTATCTTTATAAGAATTGCATATGCGGGTTGGATGAGGTACTAACGATAAAAATTCTCAACATTTAAAAGGATTGTATATGTTCTTGTAATTTTTCTCTAGGTAGGACCTTAACCGATGTATTAATTAATATTTCATGTCAAACTTAATTATGGAGAGCATATAGATTAAATGTAACACTGTATATCTCTTCTCATTATTCTAATATCCCATGTAATTACCTAATTGATATCAACCCAATTAAGAAAATAGATTTGTAAGGCACACCACTAATGAAATTTTAGCTCATATGATCTCCATGAGAAGAGAGATCATAAATCCAACCAAGAAAAAACCAAGCTGAAATAATTGTTTGAATGCAAATGATAGATATCTTAGTAAGGAAAGAAACAATAATGATTCATATCATGATGCGGCCAGTAGTTACAAATAGCAGATAAAAGAGAAAATATCTTGTGTATAATCATAAGAGAGTCTATGGAAATAGATCACTAATTAATTAGAACAATTATCTTATCCTTACAGTTTCCTTATTGACATGCATGGGACCTTGAATGATATATAAGTAATTTGATAAAGTAACCAGTAAATCCATGAACTAGGTATCAATGTAGTAGATTCTGAGTAGAAATAATACTATGTTTGGTTGATATATATTGTATCCTCAACATCTAACCTCAGATGAAAAAGACATCCCCTAGGTGGTAAGCTAAAATTGATTACTAGTACTGCACTTGAATCGATTGAAAGAAACTCACTGCCCCCATCCTTCTACAAATAAACCTCATAATGAATGCATTACTATAAGCCATGGTTATTACAATATTATTTAACTTCATGTCATCCACCGACACAATAGGCTAATATACATGCATGCAGGTCAATTTCATTGTATACCCTCTCAACCTCCTTATCTGTATCAAGTCATTTTCCTTGTGAAATCCATTCATCAAAGGATTGTAATTAGTATGATTAATATTTGGTTGATCACAGCCATTTTCCTTCATATGCTCTACTAGTGCAAGATAAATGACAACTTGGCCTCCTTTGCAATGCTCATTATTCAAGGTAGTATATGTTACCTCATTTGGTGTCAATCATTTTCAGTTAGGGATGATGGTTAAGGGAATACTTAAGGATATATTAGATGAAATTTTGGATCTATATAGCCATCTTTTTCTCTGTTCTAGCTACAAGATTGTCATGGTTCAGTAATTCATATAACACGTGTTGTAGAAATTAGAAAGGTTTCCTTTGCATCATTAACACCTTCAATACTAGGTATATACCTGTAATTTGTTTGATAATTAATATAAAGAGATGGAAGGTTGACATTGAAGGTTAAAAAATATACCTATAAGGAGATGAGGGTCATATCATATTCATATATATGGTCCATTAATCAAGTTATCATATTTTCCTTAGGATAAATATATAAGTTTCAATGGTATAATAATGGTCTAAAAAACATAGGTTAATTAATGGTTCAAATTTATTTTTATCTTTATAAGAATTGCATATGCAGGTTGGGAGAGGTACTAAGGATAAAAATGCTCAACATTTAAAAGGATTGTATAGGTTATTGTAGGTTTTCTCTAGGTAGGACCTTAACCAATGTATTAATGAATATTTTATGTCAAACTGAAGAATGGATAGCATATAGATTAAATGTAACACCATATATCTCTTCTCATTATTCTAATATCCCAAGTAATTAGCTAATTGATATCGACCCAATTAAGAAAGTATATTTGTAAGGCATACCAACATTGAAATGTTAGCTCATATGATCTCCATGAGAAGAGAGATCATAAATCCAACCAAGAAAAAAAAAATGAAATAATTGTTTGAATGCATATGATAGATCTCTTAGTAAGGCAAGAACCAATAATTATTCGTATCATGATGCAGCTAGTAGTTACAAATAGAAGACAAAAGAGAAAATATCTTGTGTATAATCATATGAGGTTCTATGGAAATAGATCACTAATTAATTAGTACAATTATCTTATCCTTATGGTTTCCTTACTTATTGACATGCATGGGACCTTAAACAATATATAAGTAATTTGATCAAGTAACCAGTAAATCCATGACCTAGGTATAAATGCAGTAGATTCCGACTAGAAATAATACTATGTTCGGTCGATATATATTGTAACCTCAACATCTAACCATAGATGAAAATGGAATCCCTTAGGCGGTAAGCTAAAATTGATTACTAGTACTGCACTTGAATCCATTGAAAGAAACTCATTTCCCCCATCCTTCTACAAATAACCTCACAATCAATGCATTATTATAAGCCATAGTTATTATAATATTATTTAACTTCATGTCATCCACCTGCACAATAGGTTAATATGCATGCATGCAGGTCGATTTCATGGTATACCTTCTCAACCTCCTTATTTGTATCAAGTCATTTTCCTTGTGAAATCCATTCATCAAAGGATTGTAATTAGTATGATTAATATTTGGTTGATCACAACCATTTTCCTTCATATTCTCTACCAGTGCAAAATAAATGACAACTTGGCCTCCTTTGCAATGTCCATTATTCAAGGTAGTATATGTTACCTCATTTGGTGCCAATCATTTTCAGTTAGGGATGATGGTTAAGGGAATACTTACGGATAGATTAGATGAAATTTTGGATCTATATAGACATATTTTTCTCTGTTCTAGCTACAAGAATGTCATGGTTCAGTAATTCATATAACACGTGTTGTAGGAATTAGAAATGTGTCCTTTCCATCATTAACACCTGCAATACTAGGTATATACCTATAATTTGTTTGATAATTAATACAAAGAGATGGAGGGTTGACATTGTAGGTTAAAAACTATACTTATAAGGAGATGGGGGTCACATCATATTCATATATATGGTCCATCAAGCAAGTTATTAGATTTTCATTAGGAGAAATATGTAAGTTTCAATGGTATATTAATGGTCTAAAAAACATAGGTTAATTAATGGTTCAAATTCATTTTTATCTTTATAAGAATTGCATATGTAGGTTGGATTAGGTACTAACGATAAAAATTCTCAATATTTAAAAGGATTGTATAGGTTATTGTAGTTTTTCTCTAGGTAGAACCTTAACCAGTGTATTAATGAATATTTCTTGTCAAACTTAATTATGGAGAGCATATAGATTAAATATAACACCGTATATCTCTTCTGATTATTCTAATATCCCAGGTAATTACCTAATTGATATCGACCTAATTAAGGAAATAGATTTGTAAGGCACGCCACCATTGAAATTTTAGCTCATATGATCTCCATAAGAAGAGAGATCATAAATCCAACCAAGAAAAAACCAAGCTGAAATAATTGTTTGAATGCAAATGATATATCTCTTAGTAAGGAAAGAAAAAATAATGATTCGTATCATGATGCGGCCAGTAGTTACAAATAGCAGATAAAAGTGAAAATATCTTGTGTATAATCATAAGAGAGTATGTGGAAATAGATCACTAATTAATTAGTACAATTATCTTATCCTTATGGTTTCCTTACTTATTGACATGCATGGGACCTTGAATGATATATAAGTAATTTGATCAAGTAACCGGTAAATCCATGAACTAGGTATAAATGCAGTAGATTCATAGTAGAAATAATACTATGTTTGGTCAATATATATCATAACCTCAACATCTAACCTCAGATGAAAATGGCACCCCTTAGGTGGTAAGCTAAAATTGATTACTAGTACTGCACTTGAAACCATTGAAAGAAACTCACTGCCCCCATCCTTCTACAAATAAACCTCACAATCAATGCATTATTATAAGCCATGGTTATTACAATATTATTTAGCTTCATGCAATCCACCGTCATAAAAGGATAACATACATGCATGCAGGTCGATTTCATGGTATACCCTCTCAACCTCCTTATTTGTATCAAGTCATTTTACTTGTGAAATCCATTCATGAAAGGATTGTAATTAGTATGATTAATATTTGGTTGATCACAACCATTTTCCTTCATATTCTCTACTAGTGCAAGATAAATGACAACTTGGCCTCCTTTGAAATGTCCATTATTCAAGGTAGTATAGAGTTACCTCATTTGGTGTCAATCATTTTTAGTTAGGGATGATGGTTAAGGGAATACTTAAGGACAAATTAGATGAAATTTTGAATCGATATAGCCATCTTTTTATCTGTTCTAGCTATAAGATTGCCATGGTTCAGTAATTCATATAACACGTGTTGTAGGAATTAGAAACGTGTCCTTTCCATCATTAAAACCTGCAATACTAGGTATATACCTATAATTTGTTTGATAATTAATATAAAGAGATGGAGGGTTGACATTGTCGGTTAAAAACTATACTTATAAGGAGACGGGGGTCACATCATATTCATATATATGGTCCATCAAGCAAGTTATCAGATTTTCATTAGGAGAAATATGTAAGTTTCAATGGTATATTAATGGTCTAAAAAACATAGGTTAATGGTTCAAATTCCTTTTTATCTTTATAAGAATTGCATATGCAGGTTGGAAGAGGTACTAATGATAAAAATTCTCAACATTTAAAGGGATTGTATAGGTTCTTATAGGTTTTCTCCGAGTAGGACCTTAACCAATGTATTAATGAATATTTCATGTCAAACTTAATTATGGAGAGCATATAGATTAAATGTAACACTGTATATCTCTTCTAATTAGTATAATATCCCAGGTAATTAGCTAATTGATATCAACACAATTAAGAAAGTAGATTTGTAAGGCATACCACCATTGAAATTTTAGCTCATATGATCTCCATGAGAAGAGAGATCATAAATCCAACTAAGAAAAAAACAAGCTGAAATAATTGTTTGAATGCATATGATAGATCTCTTAGTAAGGAAAGAAACAATAATGATTCGTATCATGATGCGGTCAGTAGTTACAAATAGAAGAGAATGTATAATCATAAGAGAGTCTATGGAAATAGATCACTAATCAATTAGTAAAATCATATTATCCTTATGGTTTCCTTACTTATTGACATGCATGGGACCTTGAATGATATATAAGTAATTTGATCAAGTAACCAGTAAATCCATGACCTAGGTATAAATGGAGTATATTTCGACTAGAAATAATACTATGTTTGGTCGATATATATTGTAACATCAACATCTAACCTCAGATTAAAATGGAATCCCTTGGGTGGTAAGCTAAAATTGATTACTAGTACTGCACTTGAATCCATTGAAAGAAACTCACTGCCCCCATATTTCTACAAATAAACCCTCACAATCAATGCATTATTATAATCCATGGTTATTACAATATTATTTAACTTCATGTCATCCGCTGGTACAATAGGCTCATATACATGCATGCAGGTTGATTTCATGGTGTACCCTCTCAACCTCCTTATTTGTATCAAGTCATTTTCCTTGTGAAATCCATTCATCAAAGGATTGTAATTAGTATGATTAATATTTTATTGATCACAACCAATTTCCTTCATATGCTCCACTAGTGCAAGATAAATGACAACTTGGCCTCCTTTGCAATGTCCATTATTCAAGGTAGTATATGTTACCTCATTTGGTGTCAATCATTTTCAGTTAGGGATGATGGTTAAGGGAATACTTAAGGATATATTAGATGATATTTTGGATCTATATATCCATCTTTGTCATGGTTCAGTAATTCAAATAATAGGTGTTGTAGGAATTAGAAATGTGTCCTTTCCATCATTAACACCTGCAATACTAGGTATATACCTATAATTTGTTTGATAATTAATATAAAGAGATGGAGGGTTGACATTGTAGGTTAAAAAATATACTTATAAGGAGATGGGGGTCACATCATATTCATATATATGGTCAATCAAGCAAGTTCTCAAATTTTCATTAGGAGAAATATATAAGTTTCAATGGTATAATACTGGTCTAAAAAAAATATCAACATTTAAAAGGATTGTATAGGTTCTTGTAGGTTTTCTCCAGGTAGGACCTTAACCAATGTATTAATGAATATTTCATGTCAAACTTAATTATGGAGAGCATATATATTAAATGCAACATCGTATATCTCTTCTCATTATTCTAATATCCCAGGTAATTACCTAATTGATATCGACCAAATTAAGAAAGTAGATTTGTAAGGCATACCACCATTGAAATTTTAGCTCATATGATCTCCATGAGAAGAGAGATCATAAATCCAACGAAGAAAAAAACAAGGTGAAATAATTGTTTGAATGCATATGATAGATCTCTTAGTAAGGAAAAAAACAATAATGATTCATATCATGATGCGACCAGTAGTTACAAATATAAGATAAAAGAGAAAAATATCTTGTGTATAATCATGAGAGAGTCTATGGAAATAGATCACTAATTAATTAGTACAATTATCTTATCCTTATGGTATCCTTACTTATTGACATGCACGGGACCTTGATGGCTTTCTTTGGTTCCCTCCATTCCTTTGGTCCACCTACATGACTCTGAGTACCAGGGCCCTTCCCCTTTTCGTTGAAAGCCTTAGGAGAAAAATCGGGTGTTTTTGCTATCTATACCAAAAAAACATTAAATTAAATTTTCCAAAAGAAAACTTAAAAAACGAAATTAAAAAAAAATGGGACCCCTAACATAAATTTTCACATTTTATCTCCCGCGAATAGTTTTTCCGGGAAAGGGCGGCATTTTCTTTTTGCGCAGGTGAACGTTTACTTGCTTTGATTTTGGTATTCAACACCACGAAAGTTGAAGCTAATTGGGATATATTGAGGTGAACTGTGTGAGGTGTATCTTAAGTTTCACTGGATTCTTCAATCTGCATTCTGCGTTATTGCAGGTATTTTATCAATGCTTTCGTGAAAACAACATAAAAACTAATAACAACAAACAGCGAAAACATTACGTGGTTTCTTTATTAACAGAAATAAAAATAGTGGTTCCTCTGCTACAAAATTTTAAGTGTAATACGCATTTTGTACAAAATTTTATCATATGCTTAGTAAGTGTAATATGCATTATGTGGTTTCTTTATTGACATAAATCAAAATAGTTGTTGCTATGCTACAAAATTTTAAAAAATATGAAAAAAATTTGGTTTCCTCTAGTGCTAACCGTCGATTGTGGTGGCTCTTCCTAGATGAGTCGTGTAAACCTTGTCTTTCTTGCAACCTCTAAGGTTGAGGGGTCTTCACTCTTGGAGACTGAGATATCTTTTTGGCTACTATACGTGTCTAACCTAAACCTACAACACTTTAACCCTCTCTCTCTCTCAAGTTATGACATCTATTCCTTTTAGCAGATAGTCCTTACAAAAAATGTCTTCACTTTTACTTTTGAAACTTGTTAGATAGATTAATCGTTTAAACAACTTTCAATTGGAAATTGAGTGATGAAATAATTTTTTTTTGGTTATGTAGGATTTTTACAAGTGGATACATAGATGTAAGTCATTGTTTGTGATTGACGTATATCGTTATTATTATTTTATTTAAATTGTTTCTTTTAACAGAAACCAGTAGGTTTTATATTAATAAAACTGTGGCTGAGCCACCCAAGAGGTTACATCTATGAGTTCTTTGCAAAAAACAAAATTCCCTATCACAACAAATGGGAATACTACTTTTATTTAATTTAAATTGTTAGAACATATTACTTTGTACTTTAATAACAATCTAATATGCTATGGCTAATCAATACTCTAATCATTTAAAAACAAACCAGGCAAAGCAGGTTATGACACGAAATAAAAAAAATCTGATTATGAAATTTTCAAAAAGAACGCGTCGAAATGATGAAATGGGAAAGAAAGGGACATGCATCTCACAAGGTAAATGTTTAGAATTAGAACAATTAATTTCCTTATGTATTTATATAATGCTTATTTTTATTGTATGATGATTTTTGGCATATGTTTAATAACATTCTTGGCTACAGATACAAAGAAGAGGAAAATACAAACAATAGCAAAGAATATTACACCTTCTATGCCTTTGAATGACTCTACTAGTCCTAACAAAGAAGCAAATGACAAAGATACATTTTCCTCTTTTCAAGAGGATCAAGAGCAACATGAACAAGGTAATACCATTAATTCATATTTTTCTATATCGTTATAACTATAAATCTTATTATTAAGAAATCCATAACACCTTTATGTCTCCTTATTTTATAGAAGATGTTCAGAAACAACCATGCCATATGGATAACAATGTAGAAGGGGAAGATCCCTAAGTGGCGGAGAAACATGAAGAACAAGGTATATTGGCTTGTAATGTTGACTTATATATGTTATTTTCAATTGATTTCCAGGATATAAGGAAAAAAAATGAAAATAGAGAAAAGGAGAGGGACTTGCACACCTATGGACGTCGAGGTTATCAACGGGTCCAAGATGATATGGTAAACAATTGTGATGATATTTTATCTGATATGATAAATATTAGCATATTTTAGTTTCATTGTAATGTAAAAACTTAACCATACTATTTTACATGTTGGAACTAGAAAAAATCCATAGCCTCTGATGATACAATTACAAGCATTACTAGGGCAGACTTATGGAAGAAATGCCATCAAAAGAAGGATGGCACTCCAAGCACACCAGCTGTAGGAGAAATAATAGTATGTTCTCAACATTTTAATTTAGATATTGATTAAAATTTCATTTTACATGTTGTAAATGTTTTCTTCTATGATCTGATTTAATTGTATGTCAATGGTAGCAAAACATTGAACAAGCACAAGTAGAAGTTGCATCTCAAGGCTTTGCAGCTAGGGATGATGCCCTTGCCAAGGTACTAGGGGTTGATGGAAGAGGACAATGTCGTGGTGTTGGATTATGAGTTATGCCAACTAACTTGTTTGGAAAAATTCCACACAAGGAGGACCTAGCTGTAAGCCAAGCTACAGTGAAAGGAAAAACAGAGGAAATCACATCTTTGAAAACATCAATAACTGAAATACTGAAAAGAGTAGAAATATGGAGAGAGAACATGTGGTCAACAAAGAAAGTGTTAGTGTCCAAGTCTTTACTCTTGTCTCAATATACATATTTTCACACTAATGATCTGAATTCTAATATCTGATTGCTCATATAAATAGTGTCCTACTGTACAAAGTGCTCATGTTGAAATCACACATGTGGTGGAGGTTAGTTGTTTAATTATTATTGTAAATAATATTTTTTTCATATTTTGAATATATATATATATATATATATATATATATATATATATATATTACATTTTGTTGCCTTGAAAGAGTAATACAGGGGAGATAACAACCCCTATGAACGGACTAATACAAACGAAATTAACTTCAATGCATACTCCATCATCCCTAGTAAGTATTGAAAAAATTCATAATTTAGTTCAAACTTATTTTATTTTATCAATATATTAGAAATCATTGTCTGTTGGGTGCAGAGTCATGCATCAAAATGTGATGAACATTTGTTATAGAAAACACTAATGGTTCCATTGAAACTGCAAATTGACAAAATGAAAACACCAATTTAGGTAAGATTTTAATTATTTAATCTAGGATAATCAATCTTTAAATTCTTATTTCCATGCATCTTACTTTGTATCATTATTTGCAGGGTTAAGATAATGCTAATGAGTTGACACCAACTTCCTAATTGGCGCTGGAAGGAAAGAAATGCTTTCTCATTGCATTAAACTCAAGGGTTAAAGTTGCAAGGGAGAAAATACATAAGACTGACCCAAATGCAATGGTACATTGTGTCCCTGTTGGAAAAGGCTATTATATTGTGAATCCGACATAAATTTTAAATCCTCTATTTGAAAATATAGCTCTACCACGTCCCAATAGAGCATTATGTAATCTAAAATATGCTTATTTGAGCTTCATTCCTTGGCCTAAGGATTACATTGAACTATTTAACTAGTGCTTATACTGTGTGACTAGTGATTTTAGTGATGTTGTATCAACTGAGAATAGTTGATTTATTGAATATTTATACTTAGATCAGGACATAGTTTATAAAATTTTGTATTTCAGGATTAATCTTTACATTTAATTAAAATTTTGGGTAGAAGTTGCAGTTATATGCCATGGGCACAATTTATGATTTTGTAATACATCAGAATTATATAATCTTTGTCGCATGTGAAATGAGATGTTTTGTTGTGAATATGTGGAATGAGGAGTCTGTCAATCATATTTTCATTAAGTTTTTTTTTGTAAATTATTTTATCCTTCTATTGGCTTCTATTGGCTTCTATTGCCAAAAACAGACACTTACAAAAAAAAACCACATGAATATAATATATTTTTCACATTGTAGCAAGAATAAGAAAATGACCAAAATTAAATATTTAAAGGAATAAGCTTGCATCCATTAACAAATTCATATGCAATGATTAATAATATTAGTAAGCTGATTTCTTAACTCAATTGAGGACATGACCTTTTATGTTGTACAAAATAGCCAATCTACAAATCATTTTGAATTTGAAAATTAAAACTAAGTTTAAATGCATACTACTCAATTTGCACATTGAAGTTACCATGTTATTACATTGTTCATTATATGTTTGATAGTCATGTTATATTTGTGTTCACAGCTAGAAGGAAGGTTTATGCTCCTTTCTTGTTTTCGTTTCTGTCCTGGTAACATTGTTATTTGTGCAAACTTGGATAAGATAGCCCCATTTATCGACAATACTAAATCCTTGATGGGCTTGTCATTCTTGTTTACTTCTTCTACCGAGACCAAATCCTTCCTACAGGTATGCCAGCATAACACCTCTTTGGATTTGTCATCACCTTCATTAGAGTTGGCAATTTTCATCAAGGACAATGATGACAAAGACCTTCGATATTTTATCCCCCAGTTCAAAAAATTGTTCAGACTGACCGTTCCTAGCAATGGATACTATGCACCGCAGTAATGGAGTCCATGACCTTGTCTAGAGTCTTTGGCGGAATGTTCTTGGGACCGAGAACTCCAGGCATTGGTTCCGCAGTGGTGTTTCATCTTAGCAGGACAACGTTTCCCTTACCAGCATCAGAAAGTATTTATAATGCAATGAACATATTTACATTTCCCTTACCAGCATCAAAATGTATTCCTAATGTAATGAACATTTCTACCCCGATGGTTGGAGCTGCTTTTTCATGAAGGTCAAAAAATAACTGAATTTCCAAGCAACGCCCAACGATCAATAAAACACATTGAACAACAGGCTTCCCAATCAGAACATTCATTAAATATCCCGTATCAGCACCCCCAGGATCCTTAGCAGAAAAATAGTTAGTCATCCTTGTTCTTTACCAGTATTCACTCGCTCTGTATGTTAGGACAGCTCTGAACGTGGCCTTATAACGAGCCAGGCGATTACTGAATCATCATTAGTAGTCAAGTTCACCACGAGTCTGTCAAATCCTCACACACGCCATTATCAAGTAGCATGATGACAACACGAAATGTCATGTGGGATCTTGATTCGATTTCTTGTGTGGTGATGCCAACTACGTTGCCCCTTCTGTGGTGGCGTCATGGTATCAATGGTGGAGGTGACCCCCAAATTCACTTGAAATCAACTTTTAATTTACTTACGATGTGTGGACTTAACATCCATCACTTTATCGAAGGGCCTCATGATGGTATATCGGTAAATGGTGCTTCAGAGTTTGGAATATGAAGGAATGAGAAATTTCACATCTTGCCATTTTATGTCTTGTTTTCTACCTTGCTTGTATTATGAAAATATTGATGATTGAGGAAAATTTTGTTGATTTTTAGCTTGTCCAACATTCTCATTGTGTATAACGCACTCCTGTAAAATATGGAAACACTTTTTCAGCTTTAAAAAATGAACATAATGCAGACTTGTCAACCAACAAAATGGGTATAACTAAACAATAATAGCAATTAATATCAAACTGAGTAAGAACGATAATCCTCTACTTACTTATGAAGTCAAGATAATTCATCAGGTGCAAGGGAATGTGTCATTTCATGCACTCGTTCAGTTATATTCCTTGTCTTTCATTCCATAAATTGTATCACTTGTAATGCTGAAACTCTAGTGGAAAATTATAGGTTGATTACAGTCACATTGAGAATTCATCCAATATGAGTTCAATAGAAAAATTAATAACATCAAGAAGAAATGCTGAAGAAGAATTTATGGGCCTGCCAAAACCGTGGGTTAGGGAAATTAGACCAAGCCTAGGATAATATTAAATGTTGTCCAAGTATGGAATTATTGGTAAACAATGCCTAACTGGCCTTAGGGAAATTCCCGCCACAGCTCATAGGTTGATGATAAAAATATTATGAGAGTGTGTATCTCTAGAGTGTTGTATGGTGCATCCAACCATATCATTATCCTGACCAAAAATTATTTCAGGAAGAAGATATCAATTTGCCAAAAGTGCCTCTCATCCATATTTGCACTACTCCAGACAAATTCCCACCAAGGAGAGAGAATGAAGCTCTAGAAGATGAAAGTGGTCTTGATGGATTCACCTTGTTGGTCTCTACCCATTGGGTATCTCACTTTCCAATTTTGAAGGATTTAAATCACCTTGGTGACCTAGGGTTTGAAATACAACAAATTAGTGAAAATCAAGAAATTGGCTAAGTATGGGAAAATTGGTCCAAGTAGCCTTAAGAGGATGCCCACCACAAATGGTTTGTTGAAGAAAATGTCTGCAGCACATGGGGATATTGTAGGATGTTGTTTTGACTACTCAACCATGGTATCAGTTTGTCTAAAGAGACCCTGAATAAGAATTTATGGACCTTTCACAACTGTGGTTTAGGGAAATTAGACCAAGCCTAGGAGAAGATCAAAATTTTTCTCTAAGTATGGAATTATTGGTAAAATATGCCTAAATTTCCTTAGGGAAATGACCTCCACAACTCATAGGATGATGATAAAACTATTTCGAGAGTGTGTATCTCTAGATTGTTGTATGGTGCATCCAACCATATCATTAGCCTAACCAAAATTTATTTCAGGAAGAAGATATCAATGTGCCAAAAGTGCCTCTCAGCCATATTTGCACTGCTCCATAATTATTCCCGCCGAGGAGAGAGAATGAAGCTCCATAAGATGAAAGTGGTCTTGATGGATTCACCTTGTTGGACTCTACCCATTGGGTATCTCACTTTCCAATTTTGAAGGAAAAATGAAATCACCTTTGTGACCTATGGTTTGAAATACAACAAATTAGTGAAAAACATGAAATTGGCTAAGTATGGGAAAATTAGTCCAAGTAGCCTTAAGAGGATGCCCGCCACAAATGGTTTGTTGAAGAAAATTCCCACAGCACATGGGGATATTATAGGATTTTGTTTTGTCTACTCAATCATGGTCTCAGTTTGTCCAAAGAGACCCTGAAGAAGAATTTATATTGGACCTGCCACAACTGTGGTTTAGGGAAATTAGACCAAGCCTAGGAGAAGATCAATAAATTTCTAAGTATGGAATTATTGGTAAAATATTCCTAACTTCCCTTAGGGAAATTCCTGCTACAGCTCATAGGATGATGATAAAAATATTCTGAGAGTGTGGATCTCTAGAGTGTTGTATGGTGCGTCCAGCCATATAATTAGCTTGACCAAAAAGTAATTCAGTAAGAAGATATCGATCTGCCAAAAGCGCCTCTCAGCCATATTTTCACTGCTCCAGAAAAATGCCAGCCAAGGATAGAGAAAGAAGCTCTAGAAGATGAAAGTGGTCTTTCTAGATTCACCTTGTTGAACTTTGCCCATTGGGAATCTCACTTGCCAAATTTGAAGGAAAAATGAAATCACCTTGGTGACCTAGGGTTTGAAGAGAAATGTTTAAGTCTTAGACAAAGAGTTTGAGAGACCATTTGGAAATGCCCACAAGGGGTGTTCCTTTGATGATAAAATTCATCAGATGATATGGTCCTATGCATTGTTGAAATGGATATCTAGCCACACTCTTGGTTTTTCTTATGGTGATTGGATAAGGAAAATATCAACCTGCCAAAATAGAAGAAAATTCTTATTTTGCATATTAAATACAAAGAAAAAATAGCCTAGAGTTGCTTGAGGCACTCCATTACGGTTTTCTACATGATTTAATTGGAAGTTCCAATGATCACTTTTGATCATCTTTAACATTAATATAGTTTATTTTCCACATTGTAGCAAGAATAACAAAAAGACTAAAATTAAATATTTAAAGGAATAAGCTTGCATCAAGAAACAAATTCATATATAATAAATCACAATAATAGTAAGTTGATCTCTTAACTCAATTGAGGCCAGAATAAGTTTATGTATTTTATGAAAAATATTTATTTGATATGATATAGGGACATTGACGTCATAACCCAATATACCTTAATTTGTGGAAAAAAATATTATACGTGAAATCAATTAAAAAAACTCATTTGCATGCATTCCTAATATTTCATTCCTCAGCGTGCATTCCTCAACATGCATTCCTAATATTTCATTCTTCGGCTTGCATTCCTCATCGTGCATTCCTAATCTTGCATTCCTTGGCGTGCAGACCAAACCAACCACGATAGGTGCAATTGAAATTGGGTCTTCGCATACTATGGAAATAAATGAAACAGGGACGTCTTGCACCATGGCAACAAACACAAGGGACTTCTCTACCACGACATCAGGAGAAGCGCAGGGTTCCCAGGTTGAACGGTTCATGGTGAAAAAATTCCAAGAGAATGTTGATGAATGGAGTGATACAAGCATATGGCCAACTGGTATGTTAAATATCCTTTTAAGAGTAGGAGTGGATAGGTTTATTTTTGTTCATTTTAATTTCCAAAATGATGAGATAGATGATGCCATCTATAGTTATGATCATGGGGCTATGGAATTGCATATTTTTGGGAAGAGGGTTCATCTAGACCCCAATTTAGTTTCCAGAGAAACCAAAATTCCATGGAGAGAGGGAGAAATGTTAAACTCATGGAAAACCCCCAAGGAAGAAAAGATTCAAATGGCTAGTAAAATTTGAGGGAAACGGGTTGTTGTTCCCAGGAATGGTATAAAAATGGAATATGTTCCTTGAGGAATATACAAAACCCTGATTCAGATTATGCTTAGGACCATTATGAATCACAACAAGAGGAATGATATTTCGGGTGATTGCATGAAGCTGTCCATACACTGGGTTGAGTACATGGCCATAGATGTCCCTCATCTATTGGCTAGGAAATTGTACTCTACATTGCAAGATAGTAAAATGAAGAGGGTCAAGTTCAGTTACCCGGGCACAGTGCAAACAATTATTGATTTATGTCGACCTTGTGTTGTAGGCCCAAATTCTATTAGAACATACATTAGGAATCCTAAAGAACAACAAAAAAATGAGGAATTGCCTCAACCATATTTAAATAACAATTTAGAAGCAATTTCTACTGTCACTACATCAACAATACATGGACAACCTTTCGAGGAGAATATGGAATCTATGGGAAACGACATGCCTTCACTTTCTCTTAAAGAAGATGTTGTTGTCACAACTTTGGCTAGAATGCATGGAAATGAAAATGCAAATCAATTGGAGGAATTTTTGAACAATGATATGGACAGTTCACCGACTAGTGCTAAAGACCTAATTCATGCCAAATATTCTTTTGATGGCAGATTTGTTTTTTCTCTATTTGATAAAATGGTGCATTTCAAAGAACAATCTACCTTGTGGGTGGATTCCTTCACATCTAGCGACGAATTGTGCAGAAAAAAGGATTTCCATATTCTTGATTTGGTACAGTGTGTTACAGGTTTAGAGAAAAAAATTGTGGAAACTGAAAAATTAATTGGACAGAAGGATAAACTTATTAAGGATCAATATTCTAAATTTACTGTAGTTCTAGAAGAATCGATTTCTGACCTTGACAGACTGGAAGAAATGTATCAGGCTCAAAAGAAAAAAGATGAGGAAACTATAGGGAGACTTTAAAATGAGCTGAAAAACAGGCCTAGAGTTTTGAACATGCCACCACTGAAGACCGTATTTGGTAAGGAAGCAGAACTTCAACAAGAATTGAAGCAGAAAGAAAAATTTATTGCAGGTTTGAAGTTTGAGTTTGAAAATACATTGAGAGAAATGATCATTAAACAAGAAAATGAGACTGTAGAATATGAAACAAGATTGGAAAAATTGAGTAAAACAATTAAAAAAAATGAGTTGCTAAAAAAAAGAGAATTGAAAGAATTTCAGCAACTCTCAAGGCTAAAAGAGCTGGAAGAGGAAAAAAAATCAACAGTCAAGGGTAAACAAGTTTGCACACCAGAAGAATCAACAGTCAAGGGTAAAAAGGTCTGCACACCAAAAAAATCAACAGTCCAAGGTAAATAGGTCTGTAGACCAGAAGAATCAACAGTCAAGGGTAAACAGGTCTGCACACCAGAAGAATCAATAGTCGAGGGTAAAAATGCCATCACACCAAAAAAGAATTCCAGTACAAAACTTGGTGATGTAACTATGGAGAGCTTACTCCAGTTTTAGATGTCCTTGCAACAATGAGAGAAGAACTTGAATGAAGATGCTTCAACAATCCATGTTGTAGAGTTGACATTTGTCTCATCAGATCCAACATTGAAGAAGAAGATAGAGGAGAAGGAGGACAAAATTAGAGACCTTCAACAAAAACTATTGGAGAAGGGAAAAGCACTACATTTGGGATGTGATAGTGAGATACAAGATTTGAAATCCCAAATTAAATATTTGCAAGAGAAACCTGTGGAAGAAGCAATTTTGTATACTCCATATGATACAAATTTGAGGGCACAAGAGCTCGAGAAGGACGCACAAAAGGTCAAGAGAAAATTAAGTCCAGCTCAATCTGAGCTAAAGTGGATGAAGGATGATCTTAAAAGAAAGGAATACGAGCACTCAAAGAAGAAAAGTAATAATGTAGAGATGCTGAAGAAATGCCTAGAATAAAAATATAGATTGCATACAAAAGTGATAAATCTTGTAAACAAAGTGAAAGAGAAAGAAAAACAATTAAAACATATGGCTGATGAAGCTTCTGTAGAACTGGAGGGTTCTGGAAAAGGAAAGAGAAGCTATAGCAAATTTTCTTATTCTAAAAAGGAGGAATTACAAAAACCTCCCAAGAATCCTAGAGTTCTAAAATAATATGGTGTACATTTGATGTCTATGTACATACTAATATTGTTGTAATATAAATTGTCAATATTTCTTGGCAATGCATATATTTTGATATAGTTAATGTGTTTCTAATGTGTAATACAAGTGTAATGTGTAATCCATATGTGCATTTTCCCTATATCTATGAGAGTTTAATGTGCAACCCATACAGAGAAGTGTGTATGAAACTAAAAATGATGAAATATATTCCTCATAATATATTCTACAAATGAATTGACATATGAAATATTCTTGAAATGTATTCTACAAATGAATTGACAGATCATCACTTCATGTTATATTGAATAAATTGCACTATAACATAGACATACGAACAATTTTGAAACATCTTATATATTATTTATGCATGTATATTTCTGATATCGGTTTTATGAACTGTTGGTTATGTTAATTTTCTAAATCTTGCTCTATGGGACTGTCAGTGGACAAATTTCAGAATTATTTTTTGTTTTGAAGGTTTCAATTTCAGTACATATTTGGTACTAGTTTTTTTCTAAATAAAAAAACAGTGGTATGTGACAGGTGATTTATTTTCTGCTTTTGGAGATCTACAGATGACTTACAGGGTATGTTTTTATGTTTGTTTTTGACCTCTTTGGTTCCTACCTGAATACACAGATATGTGTATCTACTTTATGTAATTTTGTTCTCGTCAGATGATATAAAATTACGCTTTTTTTCCTAGGAAAAAAGACATAGACATACCAACCTTTTCTACAAATTCTTGTACTCATTTCTGTAAATTGTATGATCTACAGTAAAATCCAAGTCATCCAAAACAACAATTGATAGTATTTTCCAATTTTTCATGGCCATAACTAAAAATGCACACCAATTCCAATCGAAGTACACTCTAGGTATGAAATTTGGAAGTTTACTTACAAAAACCTAATTAGACTAGTATAGTTTTAGTTTCAAACATAAATTAAACTTCTATTGTAAAAACAAGAATGCATCCAACATTTGAAATGAGAACATAACAACTGTAAATGTTGGTTTCTTGTTCACAGGAATCATAGTTTCTCTAGTAGATCTTGTATTCATAGAATTTTGGCATGACAAGGACAACTTAGAAAAGACGTTGAATTGGATAGTTGTTTGGAAACCAATCTCATGGATTTGCAAGTTTGTGTCATATATATCTTTTTTATTATAATATAACTCATCATCGTTCCTTACAGAAATAAATAAATGAGAACATAACATATAAATACATTCCCAGGAGAAAAACAAAGATAATGCAAAAATATAACCAGATTGATACTCAAGAAAGTTTTAAAAGGGGCCCAAGAGCCTTTCTTATTATATTATGCTTTCATTACATAGTGGAGGGCTAGTTTACAGTTGAATCAGTAACATCAAACAACTCCTTCAATAATAATTGTCCCTACTACCTATTAAATTCTAGTTATAGACCTTAAGGGTCGGATTGACCATGTTACAAGTGGATTTCATTAGAGTGAAACTAAAATGTCGATTCACCCACGAGCCAACCTATCCTATATTGTACTTTCCTGGCTTCAAACAAATATACCAACTACTGTGGAACAAGGCTAACACAACAGTGAAACACAGGGGGGGGAAAAGGGCTGAATTGGTCATGTTTCAACACCGAGGGTAGAAAGGGTCTGGAAGAAGAAGTTGCATTCCAGTTATCTAGATGGGAGATGCAAGTAGAGAAGAATTATAAAAATGATACACATTGCATGAGAGGTATCATAAGGAGAAAAGAGAAATACCAATGAAAGAAGAAAATGATAAGGAAGAGAGAAATGCTGAGACAAAAATGGCTTAGTGGAAAAAAACATGCAATACCGGTCTGGTATGGTGAAATTAAAAGCTGGAATTGAAGAAATCAATCCTACTATGCCACTGAGAGGGAAATCTTGGGTTGTTGAAGAGGGACAGGGTGCTGACTTAGTGCAAAAAAGACTTCACTGAGTGATGGTAAAGGACTACCAAACGAACATAAAAACACTATGATGGAATGGAACTGCGAATGAAAGGCATCGAACCTAGATGCGACTATCTGCAATTCTTTCCAATTCTACCCATTTCACTCATACTATCAGTGAGCTCAAATTTGCGCACATATGCGGCCATACTGGACAAAAATTAATGAACATAGAGAATGGTGTCAATACATATCCTATTGATAACAATGGCCCCTATTTATCAATCTTCCATAAGAAGCAACATGATTGGTAATTGACTACAGCTACCAGGAAGGAATCCATGGGGTCAGGCCAAATCTGGGTATGTGTACTATGTTGGCCCTTCGAATAATTGAAAGGTGGGAAAAAAGGTTAATCACGAGGAAATGTTGAGTTCACGTCTGGGTGATGCAATCATTCTCAATGTCGTCAGAATATGACTTGGTTCAGGTTAATCGAATCATAGAACCTGATGGTTTGTAACTTTGTAGAACATTTTTTCCTTGTTAAGTGACGTATTCGACACTAAGTTGAAAGTTTAGAATATGGCAAGTATGGAAAAGCGAAAACTTCCATTTACACGTTTATAAGATTATATGATTTATTTGACACTCAATTAGTTCAGCACGTGTATGACAAGTTGAGGTATGGGAAAATGAATTTGGAAAAAATGCTCTCCTATTTTATTCATTGAATTTGACAATGAAATCAGGCATGTGCGTGCATTTTATTGAAGCAAGTCAATTTTGGATTGCTTTACTCAAATGCACGCCAAGATTGCAAAAATTGTGGTTTATGGAAAGTAGACCTGCAAAAATTGCAAAAAATACAAAAACTATGCTTTAGGGAAATTAGACCAAGCCTAGGAGAAGATCAAAAATTGACCAAGTATGGAATTATTGGTAAAATATTCCTAACTGGCCTCAGGAAAATTCCTGCCACGGCTCATAGGATGATGATTAAAATATTATGAGAATGTGGATATCTAGAGTGTTGTATGGTGCATCCAACCATATCATTAGCCTAACCAAAAAGTATTTCAGTAAGAAGATATCAATATTCCAAAAGTGCCTCTCAGCCATATTTGCACTGTTCTAGAAAAATGCTCATCGAGGAGATAAAAAGAAGACCCAGAAGATGAAAGTGGTCTTGATGGATTCACCTTGTTGGACTCTACCCATTGGGCATCTCACTTGCCAAGTTTGAAGGAAAAATGAAATCACCTTGGTGACCTAGGGTTTGAAGAGAACTGGTTAAGTGTTAGACAAAGAGTTTGAGAGACCGCTTGGAGATGCTTGCAAGGGGGTGTTCCTTTGATGATAACATTCATCAGATGATATGGTCCTGTTCATTGTTGAAATGGATATTAGCCATGCTCTTGGTTATTTTCTTATGGTGGCCAGATAAGGAAAATATCAACTTGCCAAAATAGAATAAAAATCTTATTTTGCATACTAAAGACAGAAAAAAATGGCCAAGTGTTGTAAAGGGGCTAAGTGATGCCCACACTAAGGATGATTCCTGCATGGCATGGCATGGCACAGATGATGATGTGGCATGAATTTGAAATCATTGTTGCATTATTGACATCGTTCTGGAGAAATACGACAAATTAGTGAAAATCAAGAAATTTGCTAAGTATGGGAATATTGCTCCAAGTAACCTTAAGAGGATGCCCGCCACAAATGGTTTGTAGAAGAAAATGCCTGCACCAAATGGGGATATTGTAGGCTGTTGTTTTTTCTACTCAACCATGGTATCAGTTTGTCCAAAGAGACCCTGAAGAAGAATTTATGCACTTGCCAAAACTGTCGTTTAGGGAAATTAGACCAAGCCTAAGACAAGATCAAAAATTGTCCAAGTATGGAACTATTGGTAAAATACGCCTAACTGGCCTTAGGGAAATTCCCACCACATCTCATAGGATGATGATAAAAATATTATGAGAGTGTGTATCTATAGAGTCTTGCATGGTGCATCCAACCATATAGTTATCCTGACCAAAACATCTTTTGGTAAGAAGATTTCAATCTGCCAAAAGTGCCTCTCAGCCATATTTGCACTTCTCTAAAAAAATGCCCGCCGAGGAGAGAGAAAGAAGCTCCAGAAGATGAAAATGATCTTTCTAGATTCACCTTGTTGAACTCTACCCATTGGGAATCTCACTTTCCAAATTTGAAGGAAAAATGAAATCACCTTAGTGACCTAGGGTTTGAAGAGATCTGGTTAAGTGTTAGACAAAGAGTTTGAGAGATCACTTGGAAATGCCCAAAAGGGGGTGTTCCTTAAAGATAAAATTAATCAGATGATATGGTCATGTTCATTGTTGAAATGGATATCTAGCCATGATATTGGTTTTTCTTCTGGTGACCAGATAAGGAAAATATCAACCTGCCAAAATAGAAGAAAAATGTTATTTTGCATACTAAAGGCAAAAAAAATGGCGAAGTGTTTTAAAGGGTATAAGTGATTCCCGCGTGAAGGTTGATGCCCACATAGCATGGCATGGTGTTATACACCAGATTGGCACCTCTCCGTCTGAGTGTCGACTTTCCTCATGTTGGCACATAAAAGGACATCTATGGATTGAGGTTTGCCCAGAATACTAAAGCTTGGCTTATTATGAAATACACTCTGCCTCTATCCAGCTAATTACTTTTCCATTTTTGACATGTTAGGATGTATTCACGACTATCCTTCTATACAACTCGCGAGTCATTCGCGGGTATCCTTTGTAGTAAGTCGCGAATCTATGTATTCGCTGGTTTCCCTTATACATAGTCGCGAATCATTCGCGGGTTGCTCTACTGAATACCCACGAATGTGTCTCTTAGCATTTAAACATAAAACTCGCGTTAAGTAGAGATTGGTTAAGTTATTTAACTTAATTTCCTTAACTACTGTAACTTCTTCAACCTTCGAAACTACCTTATTTTCACCCATATAAATAGAAGTAGGAAAGGCCATGAGAAGGACTTGGAATTTATGCATTGTTATGCTGGAGGAATCGGGACTCTCTTTGCCCACACCTTTTCCCTGGAGGTCTTCCCCTTGTGTTGCAGAGCTTGGAGGCTGAGTTCTTTGGAGAAGAGAAGCAGTAGAACCAGATCAAGGTTTCGTGAGGTGCCAAACTTGAAGAGAAGGTATACTTGTACTTGTTTTCAAGATTAATAAAGATGTGATGTCCTTCTTCTTCCCAAATCATTGTTCAATGTGTGATTGAATCTCTGTTTATGATCATATGATGATGTTATTTAATATTTATTTGATTATCATTGTTTTATATGTGGTCATAATGGCTTGAGGAAGGTATAACTTGTTTTGCAGGTCTCTTGGAGCGAGAGGAGCAAGAAGAGGATTGAAGAGAAAGCTTGGACCAGCCTTCAGTTAGTCAGGTGTGGACCTTTCTCATCTCTGAATCTTGTTTATATATACTTGCTGAACATTGTGCATCTCTCTTTCAACCCCAGTACGTTGATGGCCTCTTAAACCCTAGCCATAGGACACTTTCCTTAACAACACATGGCATATGTGACGATGTGAAATTAATTTGAAATCATTGTTATATTATGACATCGTTCTGGAGAAATATGACAAATTAGTTAAAATCAGGAAATTGGCTAAGTTTGGGAAAATTGGTCCAAGTAGCCTTAAGAGGATGCTTGCCACAAATTGTGTATTGAATAAAATGCCCGCACCACATGGGTATATTGTAGGTTTTTGTTTTTTCTACTCAACCATGGTCTCAGTTTGTCTAAAGAGACCCTGAAGAAGAATTTATGGACCTGCCAAAAATGTGGTTTAGGGAAATTAGACCAAGCCTAGGAGAAGATCGAAAATTGTCCAAGTATGGAATTATTCGTAAAATATGCATAACTGGACTTAGGGAAATTCCCACCACTGCTCATAGGATGATGATAAAAATATTCTGAGAGTGTGGATCTCTAAAGTGTTGTATGGTGCATCCAAACATATCTAGAAGGCTATAATAAGAGTTTTTTCAGATAGTTTGAAGACCGTATAGAAGCAACTTCACAATAACCCACATGCTAGGAAATGCATATTATCATTTCAAACTTACAAATTTCATATATAATGAAAAATTTGTTCTAAAATAAAAACCAATTATAATAGAACAATAATATGCCAGATATAACTGAATGCAACAACTACATAATTCATATGTATTAAATAGTAGAATTCACCATATAGATTACACCTAACATTGTAAAATTTTATTAATAAATGTAAAATGTTTACAACTCCAAATGTGGTACACCAGTCCTCATGCCTAATCCATACAATTTCAAAAACTATTCAAGATTCCTCCTCTGGACCCCGAGGTAATAGCAGATGACTCCTATTGGTGCAACCTGTATTTACTTTTCCCATAGTTATAAACTAGATTCCATTGATCAATAGTTGGCAGATCTAGACTGATCATCTCCTTCGCCATTACGCTGAGCTCCATGTTTTCAGCATAAGAGAATTCTAGTAATTTTGTACATATGGATTTGAAGTCAAACAACATCTTGAAATCTACAATTAATTTATCAATCACTGTTTTTCCAGAGAATGATTGATGCTGCATGTCATCAAACTATCTGTGATCTAATCTACAACTGATTAACTTGCCATTATATTATTTCTGAGACCACATTCCTCCTTTCTCTTCCCATAAGAAAGGGAGTCCTCTTCTAAATAAAGGATTAAACAGTTCAATGAATTCCTTGATTTGATGATGCATGACATCAATTTTCGCGTCAACTGTTGCCAAATGATTATATTTATTTACCACTTTCCTTGCCCATGTGATAACCAAAACCCTATCCTGGATATTTGCTTTCTTTATTTCCTCTTGTGTCAATCTATTCAAAAACTTTATTGCATTATTAGTTGTGTCAATAGGCTTCTTATTTAACACTTGTTTTACCATCAAGACATTTTTTGTAGCAGCTTGTGTAACAATATCCTTATCAAGAATAAAATCTAAATCAGGCCTGAGCTTGGCTTCTTCTACTACCAATACATCGCAGATGAGATGTTTTTCTCCTTGTAAGGTTGCATGTCCTGTAACCTGTTTTGTCAACTTGTTGTTATTATCCACTAGTTCCTTACATTTGTCTTCCAATTTCTTCCTTTCTAGTTCTCCCTTTCCAGCTATGTCCTCCAAATTTTTATTCTGGTTCCTCAAACCAGTGATTTCCAACTCTTTAAGACTTACCTGTGGCATAGCCTTGATTATGCCCTCTTCACTAGATCTAGCCACATGAGGAATGATCCTCAATTAGAGCTCCTTTTCTTTCTCCTGCAACTTTGTTTCCATTTCTTCTAAATTTTCCTTTATGGCTTTCTCACTTTCTACTACCAAGGCCATGTCTTTTTGCCATTGATTTTCTTTATCAACAAACTTCAATAATTTTGCTTGGCAATCAGTGAGTTGATTATTCAGGTTCTCCTTTTCTTTTTCTATCTTAGCTAGTTCAGGACCCTGTATTAGCTGGGTGGCAAGTATGAGAATCTTCTTTTCCAATAAATGAATCTCTTTTTCTTTCTCATCCAGCAACCTTTGGATACCATATCCCTTATCAGATTTTCCTCTAGCAGCCAGCAGCTCAGTTTGCAGCTTCTTTATCTGAGTTTGGTGGGCCTTATTTTCCACCTTTTCTTGCCTCAATTGGTTCTCAATTTTACCTTTGAGGTTCTGTAACTTGGATAATGCCAGAGTGATCTTCAGCAAGTTAGTAAAAAAGATATCTCATGTCTGCTTGTGCAGATGAATCATGTTAGGTATGGGGATATCATCCAGGTTCATTTTTACTTCAGCTACTCTGATCTTGCTTACCAAGGCCAAGTTTAGAGTGTTTTGGACATAATCCCTGAATGAAACCAAAGACACATCTTGATTAGAAATATTTCTTACTTTAGAATATAATTTTAGAGTCTCTTGTGAAGTTATGTCTTTGATTCCTTTGTATTTATCTACTAACTCTGCTTTGTTCTTTGACTGGGAGGAGGAATCAACAAGAGTACTATCTATAAATGTATACCCTTTTACCTCAAATGGAGGGACTGATATCGTCATTTTCCTTTTACCTTTGTCTATAGTTGTATCTAGGACAAGTTTTCCTTCAGTTTCAACCTTCTACCTTTTGGGAGTTTCAGCAGTGTCCTCCTCATCGATATACATTACCTCAGGAAAATCTCTTTTATTCTTTCCTTCTAATTTACTGGCCAATGGAGTAATTCTCTCAGCTACAGCAACCAAATTGGATATATCAGGCAATAAAGAGACAACCTCTCCTATAAGAGAGCTTGTATCTTCATCTAAGACAACAATCTTTGGGGCCTCCTTTGGGTAATTAGACCAGTTAGCAGCTTCTTCCAATCCCACAACCTCTTTGTGTTTATAAGGATTTTTCTTTTGAGCCTTTCTCCTATTTGAGATAACTTGGCGAGGGTCATAGTTGATTGTGGGTTCCATCTCAAATCCTAACTCTCTAAGTAAACCTTCCACCATTGGAAAAGCACCCTTATTCTTGATGGTGAATGGACCCAAACCCCAACAGTATTTGATGTCAGTGGACTTCTTATATTTCAGGAAGTGTTCAATCTCTACGAACAACTTTTTCTGATGAACTCCATTGAGAAAAATCTTGGAGTCAAGAAGGCTGGTAACATGTAAGGTAACTGAGTCAAACCATACAGTCTGATCACTGTTCCATATTTAGACATGAACCAATCTCTTGTTCTATTTTCTATAGAAGCTTGCAATAGATCCCACATCTTTGGCAGCATCCGGGGCAGCCTCTTTTGGAAGATGGCATCATAAATTTCTATTATGAGGAAGTTCATGAACTTGGCATAATCCCTACACATTTCATATATTAATACCATTTCTGGTAGCTGTAGCTTATCCTTGTTGAAATAAAGGAACATCTTCAATAGATATGACTGGAACCTGAAATTTTTGGTCTTGTGGAAGTTCATTAGCTGAGAAAGAATATTCTTAGCTAATAAGTCATCAAATTTAATGCATGACACTTGTAATGACTGACTGGGTTCATCTGACTCAACAGGACAAGTGCTTAAAATGAAGAGAATACTAATAAGGGTTTCAGGGATGTATTTATATGTGACTAGACCCAAAAAATGACATAACATGGTTACTACACACTTGGTTTCTTCATTAAATATGGCTGCATCGACTGGGAATGATGGGCTACACGACTTGTCTTCTGGCTTGAAACATTTCTTAAAAAAATTCTTTCTCTCAATGGTGGACTCCTTAAAACATCGGAGTATAGACTCTTCACTGTAATCTTTAGCCTTTAAGGTAAACTCTTTAGGGACATACAGGGTTTTCCTAACAACTGAGGAATTAACAAGATGCAGAATGGTGGAGAGGTCAAGGTTCATTAAAACTCTTTATGATAGAGAATAGTTGTTTACACACCATTCCACAAATTCTGGGAAACCATGGGTTTGTTCAGTATCAAAGAGGTGAAAAAAGGACTGATAGATGTTATGAAGGTTCGTTCCCTGGTCCCTTAGAAAATTCAACTTCTGTTTCACAGCTTTAATGGGTACATTTAAAAGGACAGGGTCAAAAACATCAGCATTCCTATTCTGCAATAATTCTTCTACTTTCTGATACTCTAAGCCCTGAGTTTCTATATTTTCCATTTGATCCCTTTATACAACTTTCAGGTGGGACAACAAGGAACTACTTGGTGTTTGATAATTGGCTGATGGATGGCATAGGAATTGGCTCCTTTTGTATTGTTTGTCATCTTCTTCTACTGATGCAAGCGAAAAAACTAATGTACAGTATTTTATGATTTTCCATATTCTTAACTCTCTTGCATATTTGGTGACTGAAACTTTTCTCGTCCTTCCATTTCTGCCCGCTCTGTTTTGCGCCTTTAATCTTTAGTGTTATTTTGATTTCCTTATTCTCCCTCAATTATGTTGTTGCCATTAAATTCTATGCAGCTTGAATTATGAAATTATATCTCAACCATCAATCTCATCATGGATCCTCTTTAACTGCTAATTTCTTGTTTCCTTACTGATTCCGTGATTTGAAATTCACCTTCAGAGTGGGCATATTCTATTTGTGAAGAGGTTTTAAGCCATAGATCCTTACTTGATCAGATCTAGATCGTTCATCTATTTATCCTTTTATCCACCTTTTGCAAGCTCCGTATTCTTTTTCTCCCTTGCATCTTTGCATCGTGAAAAACATTTCATCCGTAGATCTAAGGCTACGACGAATATGGACCGTTCATGGGTGTGGCTCCTACTGAATTTCATGATTCGTATCTTTGCTATCCTGCATGCATGTTCCCATCGTGAAATCCTTCACGATCTGAGATCCCCACCTCTTTTTAATCCTCTTCATTCAATGTGGAGGGCCCTACATCATTTTGTGATGCCGAAGCAAACTATCCATCGTGCAAGGTTTGGGGGGGGTTTAAAAACCGCCCGCAAAAGTCAAATTCTTAGGACTTTTGAGGGGGGTTTTTAAGGACCGCCTCGAAAAGTCAAATTATCGGGACTTTTGAGGGGGGTTTTTAAGGACTGCCCCCAAATACCTTAAAAAACTTGGGGGGAGGGGGGAGGGGTTAGCAAAACAGTTGCAAGACACCTTTAGGGGGGTTTTTCTACAACCCCCTCCCCCCCAAAAAATTCCTGAGAATTATACTTTTGAGGGGGTTTTTTGAGGACCTCCCCCAAATACCTTAAAATTTTTTTAGGGGGGGTATCAAAACCGACGCAAGCCACCTTTAGGGGGGTTCTTTCTAAAACCCTCCCCAAAAGTCCTCAGAATTATACTTTTGAGGGGGATTTTTAAGGACCACCCCCAAATACCTTAAAAACATTTTGGAGGGGGGTTAGCAAAACTGCCGCAAGACACCTTTAGGGGGGGTGTTTCTACAACCCCCCCCCCCCCCCCCCCC
>LPNX010277451.1:34754-57745 GCA_001517045.1 Pseudotsuga menziesii
GGGAGGGTTTTCAAAACTGACCCCAACAATTTTGAGAATTGGACTTTTAGGGTAGTTTGTAAGAAACAACCCCCAAAAGTATTGAGAATTGGAATTTGGGGGGGGGTTTAAAAAACCGCCCCAAAAAGTCCTGAGAATTGCACTTTAGGGGGGGGGATTGTTTAAAAACCACCCCCAAAAGTCCAATTTTCAAAATTTTTGAGGGGGTTTTTAAGAATCGCCCCCAAAGACCTAAAAAAACTTTTGGTGGGGGTTTTAGTGAACCTGCTACAAGCCAAAACCGCCCCAAAAGGGTAATTTGTTGTAGTGATGCATCAATGACAATGGAAGTAGTATAAACTGTAACTTAATTTGGTACAAGCAAAATTGTTGGAAAAAACCCACCAATAAAGCCTCGTCGATAGGGGTTCTCACTCTATTGACGCCAAACCACCACGACCTCCCTAAGCACTGACCCAGACAGGTTTTACCCTACCCAGCAACATCCACAGAGCGGACGAAGTCTCACCCGAGGTGTTCAAGGGAGAGCTGTTGGAACCAAGTTTTCGGCAGTAGGAAGGGAAGGTATGGCATTCACGGCTTCGACATCATAACTATCAGATTACTCCAAGTCACTTGACATAACTGAGACAGTTATGACAATTCATCTTCACAACTATGGATCTAACATATCACATCATTCTTTTATTGTAGCAGTGTTATGGCAAGAGTATCATTCATAAAATAAAATTTAATAATATTCATCATCATTCATCAGAATTACAACATAATTGGGAAAGATCGCATCATCAGTTCATTACAACAACATCAGTAACTCATGAACATATTCAATACACTTCTCATTGACATCGCAGCAGAGAAAACAGGAAAATAGAAGATAGCATTTAGGCAACAACCGTCATGTCATATTAATTCTGCGCAATAGATCGAAAACAAATAATTCTTCTCCACAATAGGAGACTGATTACATCCCAAAATTCAGTATCTGACATAGAAAGATCACAAATTGTTCAAAACAGAAGACTCATTAAGACCATAGACAGATTGCAACAGATTGATCATTCTCAGACATTGAATTGGACTTGTATCGCACTGATAATGATCCTCTTACAATTGCAAAGGTAGCTCTATATATAGGCTTGCGCCTTTACATAAAAGGTCCATTTCTAACAAACTTCTAACCACTAATGATCTATGTCCACAAAACATGGTCAATTAATACATTAAATATTCAAAAGTGGTTATTCTTCCACCCATGGAGCTGATCTGGCCTTGCATAGTGTTGTGTGAGCTTGCATAGTTGCTATGACGCTGTGCAACTCACTTACCCAAACCCCTGCCAACATGCCCCCAACACAGTCTTGTGGCTCATCCTTGAGCCACATCAAGTTGACAAGGTATATGCCGATGTTGTGGCCTTGAAATATTCAAATTGCTGTGAGATATCTTGAACCTGGAGCTGGAATCTTTCGGCAACACTTTGATAATTGAGAAAATCCTCACGGGATGTGCCTCCCTAGCCTTTCCATCGACCATTTTCCGACTTGCTTGCACCACCTGCAGCGTTGCGACTGCTTTGACAGCCAACTACCCACCAACTTCTTGATACTCATCCAACTGGGCACTAACGCTTTTTTTAGTGTTCTTGGGTGTGAGCAGATCTCTATTGTAGGTCCTTTAACTCCTCATATCACATGATCTACACCATGAGCGATAGTTCTCGTAATGACGTCTTAAGTGTCGTCAACTGTCCTTCAGCTTCTTGTGCATGCATGGTCAACTGGTCGAGCTATTTTTCTTGGACAACAATTTTCCAAAACTGCGTTGTTGCCTCCATGATTGTCTTTGCTTCTTGCTCCATTATTTCAAATTGGGCCGCCATCTCCTCAATAGTAGCCTTCTATTTGGAAACCTGCTCCAGCGGCGTCGTTGGATGGACCACGGAATTGAGCAGAAGATTGGTGTCCTTTAGCTAGACAATAATTTCCCCAAGGCGCTTGGCCTTAGTGACTGTAGTAAGCTCAACCATGCTCTCAAATATATGTTGACAGGCCTCATCAACAGCTTGCTCGAACACACCACAACTTGCGCACAGCTACGCCTTCTCAATGATAAGGCGGTCTTGTGCCTTCTTAAGCTTGGTGATTTCCTCGATAACCTTGCGCTGTAGCTCAACCTGTGCTGCCTTCAATGCCTCAATATCCCATACATTTTCTTTCACCAGCTTAACCCTGACCTGATGCAGCTCCTCAGCTTCTTTTTGCAGCTTCTAGGATACGCTCTACGACTGCACATACCCATCATGAAGCTCCTTCTACCTATCCGCCAATTCCTGGGAGACAACATGCTACAAATCCATAAGCGCCTGAGCAGGTAACTTGTTAAGATCCAAGGAAATGCTCAGGAGCGGCCACAGTAATAGGTTCACTTCTTCACTCCCCGCGTCGATCGCAGTCAGGGGAACTTGAACGTTCCTAGCCCATGACTCGGTGTTGATCAATGGGAATTCTTGCATCAAATATTTCTCAAGTGTCTTCCTAGAAACAACATCATAAATAGAATTCAACTTATCTCTTACCACAACAAACCCTTCTTGGTTGGCCTCTCGTATCACTTGCATCATAGCCTCATAGGAGTCAGTGACCGCTTTGATGATCCGCTTCAGTTGGCCCTCCATCCCTGGTTGGGTACCACTTCCTGCGTCATATTCTAGGCACCATTTGGTTCGAGTTTCCTCCCGCATGCACTGTGCTTTGGCATCAGGGTCCATCAACGATTCATTGTCGGAGTTGTGAACACTTAGCTCCTTCTGGATAGGCTCATCTGGGGCATTAGCTGGTGGCTCCTTAGAGAGTTCCTCTTGGCTCACAGGGTTGCGCCATTCAACCCGTCACTCCTAAACGAGATCATCCAATTCTTCATCAGTGAATTTGTAGGCTAGAGGTAGCCACTGCTTTTCGGGGTCCCACAATGCCTAGATATAAATGGAATGAGGCCCGATAGCGAACTGAATGAGCTGCTGATACTTGGCTACTGTGTAATGGGATAAGTGAGTAACTTTGACAGCTGTGGCTTGCAGCGCTTCCCAATAGACCCAAAAATGGATCGTATAGTCTGCCTATCAACTAGGCTCTTCAACCCACCACAAATTCTGATAGCATGCACCTCGGTACATCGTCACCGCATCGACTACCATCGACTGATAGTCTTCTGGTTCCATCCATGCGACAAGCGTAATGAGAATTAATAGCCAACTGTAGGAAAATGGCTGCCCAATTTGAGCAACAAGAGCATCGTCGAGCAACTGGTTGAGTAGAAACAAGGACCAGTTCATTTGCATGCCCTCTACGCATTTTTGTTCACATGCGACCACGCTAGAGTTGCACTAGACCGGTTGATTCCCTCGGACAATCTTGCTCGCCAAAATGCGTTCCCCAATATGCACCTCATGTGCATTAATGTTGTCAATACGATAGGAGTGGCCATCATGCTGCAAGCCAAATCTCTCCTTCAGATGCTTGGCAAGATTCTTGTCAGTATCCGACCCGCATATATACTACGTCGAATCTTCCCTAGCCTTCGGCAAGCCCGTAATGTTTGCAATTAAGTCGACCATGACAGGAATAGGCTCATTCAACCAGAGCATCCCACCATGAAAGAAGGCCAAAAGTTGTTTGATGCATGCATGAGCTTTGTTCAGTCGCCCAAAGTGAGGTATATTAATGATTCCCAACAATCCATATTTATTCAACCCGCTCACCCATGGTTGGGGAATCCTATGAATCGGTGCACCAGGCCCCATCAGAACTAATTCATAAGGCTCATCTCGAACATATTTGAGCAACAACAAATTATGGTCTTCAAACTTCATCTTGATCAAGGTAGGGATGATATCTATCGAGCAAGTCATCCCTTCCGGCAACGGCAACAATTTGTGTGGATACTTCTAACTCTTCATGGGCTGCCTAGGCTTCGCTCCCAAACACGTTGGAGTAACATATCCCAGGATATCATTGAAAGAGACACCCATGGGTGTTGCAAACTCTATAGCTCCTGATCTCGATGGCCCGGTCTCTGCAGTCCCCTCTCCTTGCACTCTAACCGAAGTGCAGGTGTGCCTCTTCTGCGGCAGCATGGAACTGGGCTTTTGAGCCCTTCGCTTTCCTTTGGGGATCAAAGAAGAGCCTACCATCATGCTCACGACTTCTTCCTCAATGGTCGTGGGCCCGAATGAGAGATTCCTACTCACTAGAAATCTCAATTGCGTTGGGGTCGCTCAACATGCCGCACTCCCCAATTCTTATTATGCACCCAATGACTCTACACCTCTACTCTGCAACTCACACTCAAGACTCTTCAAATGAACTTGGCTCTACAATTTTCTCACTCGACTAAACTGCTCTGAACAATGCCTTCCTCCCATGTCCCACACACTTTTTATAGCCACTTCCCAATTCAAAATCATCATTGCCAAATCCACCATGTCCATCATGATCAAATCTAGCAGTAATGACACCAAATCCATTGACAATCTCACCCTACTAACGGTCGGATTGACCATTAATGCGCGTCGCTTCAACAAGTGCTGCCAGCTAACTATTTTAACTACCTGCATTTATTGTTGATTTGACCAACCCACAGCCTTGCGGCTGTCGCAGGTGGTCTCCCTTCCATCGCTATTAACTCCTATCCTTGCATGGCCTCTTTCCCTAGGCTCGCCCTGCTGCTATCTAACAAAATATTCTATTTTTTTTTCACAGTGCCTCAAGAAGTGCCCAGCTCTGACCCTGTCCTATAGGGCTTTAAGCAGCTCCCATTGACAAGCATCGGTAGTACCGCACCATCAAATTGTTGTAACTGAACCGTACCTCCAAAAGTAATGGAATGAACAAGATATGGGCCTAACCAGTGCATCTGTAACTTACCTGGATGCTTCATGAACTTGCTGTTGTATAACAGCACCAAATCTCCTTTCACAAACTGTTTATACTTAATGTGATGATCATGCCGCGCCTTCTGTCGATCCTTCGCAATGCGCTAGTGGAAGCCTGCAATAAAGAGGTCCTCTTCACGTTGGATCAATTATGCAATGTGCTCTTCTAATTCTTTTGCATCATCATGCTGGTCGCCGCAGTGATGCGAAAACTACGGACAATGTATTCTATGGGCATGATTGCCTCTTTCCCATATACTGGCCTAAATGGTGTCTGTCCTGTCATTCATTTACAAGTGGTACAATAGGCCCATAGCACTACTGGAATTTTTAAGTCCTAGCCATCACGATTATCATTACACACCTTTGTCAACGTTGTTTCCAAAATTTTGTTGAATGCTTCAAGAGTCCCATTCGCCTGTGGATGGTATGGTGTGCTTTTCTTATGTTGCACCTGCAACTCCTCAGTTAGCGCTTTCACAGTGCGGTTGATAAAGTGACTTCCCTGGTCACTCATCAATATCCTGGGACACCTAAACCGTGTCACAATATTCTCAAATATGAACTTTTTTTCTTTCTCAATGGTACAATCCACAACTGGTGTGACCTATTCCCACCTGGTCATATAGTCAGTTGTGGTAATGATGTATCGCACACCTATCCTCTTCCCTAGTGGATTAATTGGACCCCAAAAATCCATGACCCATTTATCAAAAGGTTGTAGAGTTACCTATGGCACAAGCGGCATCTCATCTCGCCATGATGGTTTACCGACGGGCTGGCAGACGTCACAACTCCACTCATAGTCTGCGGCATCATTATGCAACATAGGCCACCATATCCCGGCGTGCAACACCTTTTTCACAGTATCCCTTCCTCCATAGTGACCCCCCATGATTCCTGCATACGCTTCTTCTATAATGGGTCCCTGCTCATGCGGTAGGATACACCATCGCAATATTTCATCTGGTCCAAGCTTGTATAAATGCCCAGCAATCAGCTAGAAATATGAAGCCTTTACTACCAATTGCTTCTTCTGACTGTTTGATAGGTTTTCAAGGGCAACACCAGTGGCCAAGAACTGAATGATTGGGGCATAATGATCATTTGCGATATCGACACGGAACATTTGCGCTTTTGGAAATTCGTCATCAATATTGGTAGGTTCTTCTCCAGTCTCAATGTGAGACAGGTGATCAGAACCAGCATTCAACTGTCCTAGCTTCACAACTATTTCAAAGTCAAATTCCTGAAAAAGTAACAGCCACCGACAAATCTTCTCTCCCAACACAAGTTTATTGACCAAATATTGCAAGGCATAATGATCGATGAACATATTGAAGTGATCGCCTAACAAATAGTGCCATAAATTTTGCAAGGCATAAACCATCGCCAATCCTTCTCTTTCAGTCATTGTGTAATTTCATTCAGCAAATGACAACTTCCTATTGGCATATGCGATCGAGTGATCCAGGTCTCCCTCACTTGGTTGCGTAAGCACAACCCCGAGTGCAACATAAGAGGCGTCGACATGCACATGGAACTCCTCGTTCTAATCAGGGAACACTAGTATGGGTGCGAAGGCCATCTTCGCCTTTAGTGTGTCAAAAATTCCTTGACATTCCTGACTCCACTCAAATGCAACATCCTTCTTTAATAGCTTCTCCATAGGGGCAGTAATCATAGCGTATCCTTTGATGAACTTGCGATAGTACCTCGTGTGCCCCAGCATCGCCCGAAGCATCTTCACATTCGTTGATGGTGGAAAACTAAGAATTAGCGCCATCTTCACTAGATCAACCAACAGTCCTCCTTACATACTATGTGTCTGAGTAGCATTCCAAATGGTGCACAGAAAATTCACTTCTTAGAATTCAATGCAATATGATGATGTCGACACCTTTCTAGCATCAATTGCAAGTTGTGTAGATGGTCCCTAATTATCCCATAAACCGTCCAATCATCAATATATACTTGCAGGAAATTTTGAATAAAGTCTTTAAACACAGCGACAACTACCCGAGAAAATATTGCTGGCACATTCTTCAGCCCAAAGGGCATGACTGTATATTGAAAACAACCCCATTTAGTGAAAAACGTGGTCTTATGGAAATCCTCCTTTGCAATTCGTATCTGGTGGTACCCCGAAAAGCCATCTGTGAAGGAATACATCTCCTAACCACCTACTCCTTCAAGGACCTCATATGTAAATGGAGTTGGGAACAGATCATGCATGCATGCATCATTCAACTTTCTTAGGTTGACACAAATGCGGACTTCGCCGGTATTTTTATCTTGAACCACCATAGGGATTATCCACTCTGATTCTTTAACAGGATCGATGATCCTAGCATCTAGCATCCATTCAATCTCAGCCTTCACACGGTCCTTATATTGTGAGTTCAGTCAATATGGCCTCTGTCACACAGGTTTTGCATCTGGTTTCAACAGGATTTTCATCTCCCCTAGGTCCCCTAATATCCCCTTCATTTCAGAGAACTGTGTCGAAAAAAGATACTAGAATTCATGCAGTAGGTCCATGATTTTGGCCATTGTTTCCTCGTCTCAATAGTCCCCAATATTGGAAAATTTCGGGTTCTCTTCTGACCCAATATTGAATTTCTTGATCTTTAGCAACTGATTCATTGAATCCGTCGGTATGTATGGCACTGCAACACCGTGGCTTCCTTTTGACTCTGGAATATTAACATTCTGCAAATCATCATCATCTTCAGGTTCCCTAGATAGATTGTAACATGTCATCATGGATTGCATCAAGTAGTGCGCATGTGGATCAACTGGGTATGCGACAGGGACAAACTTTAGCACTATGTCACGGATGATTTACAATGCATTATGTACCTCTGGGTTGGCATCCTAGAAACTAAATGTCTGTACAATGAAAATGGAAAACTCCTCCCAAGTGGTTATAGTTTTGCGTAGTTTTGCTACTACATACCAGGATCTTGGCATCTCGTCCAAATTATGAACAAAAGCATGGACCCACTCATCTTTAGGTCATGATGCCCATAAGGCCTAACATTCTATCGAGTGACTGGCGGGGTCATTTCGTCCATCATATCTCCTATCATGATAGACCTCTGAATCGTTGAAGTGCACCATCATCAATCTCCGACACTGTCCCCAGTCATGGATTGTCTGCTTGTGTGTCGCCCACCATTGGGATGGGGTAGCCTTCAGTGCTACATCTAGGGCCAATACCCTTTGTGGCTCAAACACTTTCTCTTAAAATTCTTGAAGGAATTCTGATAACTTTGGAAGCCCTTCATAAATTGGCAACTCAACAGTCTCGTTTTCTACGTGATGGAGAGACTGTGTGATCAACCCACATTTCCTGAATGACACCTCATGCAGCCTATTTTGCCAATTTTCCAAAGCATCATCAGAATCAGAGGACGCATAACTATCACCACGCCATCCAAGTTCACCATCGATGGTAGGGTGGATATAGTCTTCTGATATATTATAGGCATGATCCCAACTTCTATCAGCTTCATCCCTCATAGGTTTAACATACCGAAGTCCTTCCTGAGGGTCCATGGGAGCAATGACCCTGACATCCTGGTTCTCAAACATCATAACCTATTTTTTGAAATTGAAAACCGCCATGCTGTCATTAGCCCACCCAATCCCTAGAAGTGCAGGATAGGAACCTCCATCTTCAACCACTTCTATCACATCAAAATCAGCATGCGTTTCCATACCTTCAACATCGACAACCATGTTTGAGACGTGACTAATGGGCTGAAACTTTGCCTGATTTGCTAGTCGCAACTACACTGGCAACCATCCCAATGTCGGCTTCCCCATTAGCTGCCAAGTTTTCTTGGTCAGAATGTTTACATCTGATCCGAGATCTAGAATAGCCGAGTCAACCTTCTAATATCTTATATGGATGTTCATGCTCATCTCCTTGCCTATCTTCCTCTTTTGCAAGGAGTTCACCGTGGAATCCTTCAATGTATTATCTTAGTGGTACAACAAATTCTCAATCTCGATAAGGGATTTAGGATCCCTTGTGAGCAACATATAACTCTCAAAGAACTACTGCAAGGTACCATGCTGCCACGGTGGCCCTGCCTCTAAAGATGTATCAAAAGTAGATGACATTTTGATAATAGGTAACTTACCCAGATTTCTCCTGATTGCATGCTTGCCCTCGAAGAAGGTGTCTTTCTCTGTCACAATATCAAATTCTACCTTTTTCTTTCCAGCGAACTGAAATTGCTGACGTGGTCCATATTCTCCAGTTGTCGCACCGGCCCGAGTGACAACCCCAATGTCAACATCCTTTCTTCATGGTTTGGCTTGAATTGTTGCAATCGTAGATCCTTGATTCAGGTTATGGGCTTGATTCAAGGGTGGGTTTTGATTCAATGGCGAGTTCATCAGCTAATTCAGAGTCTGTGGTGGGATCTAATTCTACATGATTGGCTAGTTCTGCACTTGGAACATTGGCTGGTTCTGAGTCTGCGCATTCTGCAACTGGGGGATGTTTCCATCCTGCCACTTTGCAACCAACTGAGGGAAATTTTCAACATTATGCTTGCTAGCTGCACAGTATAAACACTGTGCATGAGGACACTCCCTCTGGTAGTGCCCGAGTACTCCATAAGTATAACACTAGATTAATTCTCGACCTCATCCTTCTCCTTGACTGAAGATTCCTCCTCGTCCCCTGAATCCTCCACAAAATCCTCCTCGGACTCTTCCTTGTTGAAATTGAGTCTGGGCCAACTACTGTTGTGGAGGGTTTGGTTATTGCTGGACATAGTGAGCAGCTTGAACATATTGTGGCTAAGGCTGAATGAGCGGTACCTGATTATACAGTGGTCGTGGCGTAAATTGTGGTTGCGCTACGAACTGCGGCTACAGTGCAAACTATGGCTGTGACATAAACTGCTACTGCGGTGGCGATGGGATAAACTGCATCTAGGGTGGTGGTGTATACTGCACCTGTGTTTCTTGTTGTACCATATGTGGCTGCTCTTGCATTTCCCGGGGGTCCTCACCTTTCACAAAGTATGAATCATATGTCCTTTCCTAGAACAAGTCATAAGCTCGACAGTTTTTATCATCATGTCCTACTGAACGACAAAAGGTACAATACATACTCTCTACCTTGGTAACCATCTTTTGCATGTAGTTGCAGTTCTCATTTCAATGCCCATAGACCTGACATATGCGACACCATGGTACACCAGCGTAGCTCAATGGGTTCATGGCTCCTGAAAGCGAATAATTTTGGAACATCGAACATGTATCCTTGGTGTGTCCGTCTGCATGACACCGGGTGCACCAAAGTTTGTCATGATATTCCTTAGCCTTCTTTAAATCTTGCAGTTGGAGCGTTATATTGGCCAATTGTGCTTAAATCTGATTCATCCCGACTGTGGTTTCTCCTACCAACGATGCTTCTAATTTCATTGTGATTTCTAGAGCCTCGCTCTGAGTTGCAATATTTTGCTGCATTAGCAGTTTTATGATATGTGGGACAAGCATGGTGATGAACCATTCCTTGTGCTGAACATTGCTCATTTGGAAGCTGAATCTAGCTATCAATGTCTTAAACCGTTGATTAATGTCCCAAATTGTTTCATTTGGGAACTGCTTGATTTATTTCAACTCGGTAATGTACTGAGCCTCAGATTTCGACTTCTTGAATTATTCAAATAAGCCCTTATGGATCTCATCCAATTTTTTTCATTGTACCTCCCTGAGGAACCAGCATGAATCTCATGTACCAATCCAGCGCACGACCCCTGAGGGTGGTTTCTAGCTGGCTTTTCTTGACATTGTCACCCATAGTGTGTCGGGGGGTCCAGATTTCCTCGCACAACAACCTGTATTGCTTTGGGTCATCGGTGTTGTTTCCATGAAATATTGGTAGCTTCATTTTGTCACCCTCCATTTTGGGCCTTCTTCCTCCGGTTGGTACTCTACTGCTAGATTGCTGTTGACACGTTAGGCAAGTCAATGTAGAATGCACATTTCTTCCTGGTGGTGGAGTAGTGCATGAAGGTGTGGACATGTTGCTGCTGGGGTTCGAGCCTGCCGTTATTCTGGGTGTAGCCTAGGCTTGGTCATCCTTGTCCTCACTGAAAGGTTGCTTTGTCCCATGTGGTTGTTATTCGCGGCATCACACTTAGATAATAGTAGGACCTTCTCCTATCCTCTGCCTCTTCTCTTGAAACCTTGCTCCTCCTCTTGTACATCCACTTTTTTCCTCGACAACCTTCACAATCTCACCAGAACTCATGCCCATCTACCCCTTACCTTTCCATTCGTCTCCCCCCTTTCGTCACGGTGTCTACAGCCTCTGCACACCAGAGTTCCACTACTCTTGGTCCATATTCAGAATACCTTTTTCACAGACAATCTGTTTAATGGATAGTTGTAGAGATAGCAAAAATCTACCTCGTGGTTCGTTGAAGAACTCCCTTTCTGCTTCGCTATATGACTTATTTGTATCAACTGCAAACTCAGTAATGTAGCCCTCCATGATACTGTCCAACCACACCTCAATAGCCCATGATGCCTTATTGTCTGTTACTTGTAATTCCTAGAACAACTCTAGAGTCCAAGATGTCGGCTCTCCTCCTTGGAAGTTTTTCTTCTTAGAGGCAAACTTCACCAGCCACTCATACAAGATGATAGGAAACTCAGAGAAGAACCATTCATTAGGACCATCGTGAATATATCTGTCCAACCAATTTACTGTCGACAGCTTCAGCTTCTGATTTTTTGTTTCAGCAAACTCTCTCAGTTTTAGACCAAACCACTCCTCGATCTCCGGTCGAGTCATATGCCAAAACATATCCTCCTTTCAATAGCAACTCGGTCCTGTCAAAGAAACCATTTGTTGGCAAAAACCCACCAACAAAGCCTCATCGACATGGGTTCTCACTCTGTCTATGCCCAACCAACACAATCTCCCTAAGCACTGACCCAGACAATTTTTACCCTTCCCAGCAACATTTGCAGAGCAGACGAAGTCTCACCCGAGGTGTTCAAGGGAGAGCTGTCGAAACCAAGTTTTCAATAGTAGGAAGGGAATATATGGCATTTGTGGCTTTGATAGAATAACTATCAAATTAATCCAATTCACTCGACAGAACTAAGATAGTTATCACAATTCATCTTCACAACTACGAATCTAACAGATCACATCATTCATTTATCACAGCAGTGTTATTGCAGCAGTATCATTCATAAAACAACTTTAATAAGCTTCATCATCATTCGTAAGAATTGCGACACAATTGGGATAGATCACATCATCAGTTCATTACATCAACATCAGTAACTCATGAATAGATTCAATACCCTTCTCATTGACATCGCAGTAGAGAAAATAGGAAAACGAAAGACATCATTTAGGCAACAACCGTCATGTCATATTAATTCTACGCAACAGATCCAAAACAAATAATTATTCTCCACAACAGGAGATTGATTACATCCCAAAATTCAGTATCTAACACAAACATATCGCAGATTGTTCAAAACAGAAGACTCATCAAGACCATAGACAGATCACAAAAAATTGATCACTCTCAGACATTGACTTGGACTTGTATCGCACTGATCATGATCCCCTTACAATTGCAAAGCTAACTCTATATATAGGCTTGCACCTTTACATCAAAGGTACACTTCTAACTAACTTCTAACCACTAATGACCTATGTCCACAAAACGTGGTCAATTAATACAATAAATATTCAAAAGTGTTTATTGTTTCGCCCATTGCGCTGATCTGGCCTTGCGCGGTGTCGTATGAGCTTGCGCAGCTGCCGCGACGCTGTGCAACTCACTTAACCAAACCACTGCTAACAGAACTTAAGGATAATGGCTAATTAATTTGGTCCTTAAACCTCCCTGTTAAGTAGATCTGTAGTCATAAAATCAGAGATTCTGGTTGTTAAGTTTCTTTTGAAGCATTCCATTTGTCACCATATGCATGCATGAATTTACTAAGGAATGAATTGTATATTGAAGAAATTGAAGCATTCCATTTTTCCTACCTCTTCATCATGACGATATTGTTGCATGGTAAAATATCTATGAAAATGTTTTTGGAACCTTCTCTCCATAGATATTGGGTGGGATTTACTTAACCCCGAAAATTTAGTTAACAACAATATCTTAGTCTACGACCAGGCTATGATCCTAGTCTACGGAGCTCTTTATTTTTGTTTCATTTATGATAGTTTTTAATGTGTTCTTTGTGAGGATAACCTTATCTTATTAACCACAATAAACTATATACTCTAGTGTGAATTCAGTATCAAATTTAACTGCAATACCTCATTGTAAATCATAGCTAAGTTTATCTTTGGTTAGAATTATACATTTTCATAGACATTAAAAATCACTAAATGAATGACTTACTGAAGTAGTCCTTCGCAAAGGATATAAGGTGTAAACCAAAGGAAATTGAAGTATTATTGAAATGATTGATGGAGAACTTTTCCTAGACTCAAGCATGAAGGCTTGAGGGGAAAATAACCCCTTCTCTGAGGGAACACCAAGGGGAAATATTGAGGATCTAGCTCTACTTTGCTAAAGTAACTTTTCTTGGACTCAAGCAGGAGGCTGGGTGGAAAAGAAATTCCTGGAGTCAAGCAAGGAGGCTTGAGGTGGATTATGAAAGAGTCCGTGATATCAATGGAAAGACCTAGGAACAAAGTTGGCATTTGGAAAACAAGACGGTGTTTGATGTTTTTTAGGGGAAAACTTTTGACTAGCAATAAAAAGGGAGAGTAACCTCAAATTTTTATCTTGTAAGACCAATTGGCGTCAGCAACTCGAGAGAGAGTTCAATGTTCAGCAGAAAGCTGTTAAAGATGAAAGACTTGAGGGAGGGAGTTTGATTTATCAACAAAAGTGTTATTGAAAGTTGTTCAACTTCATGATGAAATAATAAAACACATATTAACGATTTTTCCTAATAACTAGACTGTTGAATGTCTTAATGTGTAAATGTTATGAATACTTAACTAGGAAAAATTCCCTCAAGGGAAAGGGTGAATGGTACATTTTAAAAGGTTACTGATTGAACTTTATTTGAAATAGATGATTCTAACTTGTGATTGAAAGAGATGTCTATGTTAAGTTGAGGACTAGTTAAAGCATCCAAGTACCGGAGGTAAAAGACATCCTTCAAAAAGATAAGTAAATCTAAATTAATTATGAATTCTTTTGATGGTAATGTTGTATTAGGCCTTCTTATGAGGATAAAAGCACAAACAAAGGCTAAAATATGTTTCGTGAATTGCAAATGTTGTGTTGCAGAAGGGACTTGTTGTTTATGTTCTAATTTGGATTATGAATTAATCACATGTTTACTGAATAAATTTTGGAAGACCTAGTTAGTTGTGCAAAAGTGCAGGTTATGAAGGATAAAAGCTTGCAGGAATCACAAAATATTGAAGATGACCAAAGCAAAGCTGAAGAACATCGTGAGGGATGCGGAAGCAAGCAATAAGAACTTGAAGGAAATGAACACAAAGCCTTGGACGAATATGCAACACCGAGGATGGTGTTACTTCTAAGGGGGGAAGTATGTAACATCCCGTTAGAACACGATCGAAAAACGTAGAAGCGTAAGTAAAAAGGCATTGTAAGTATGAATACTATTGTTATCAAAATTTGGTGAAATTGATAAAGTTGGACAGCTGAAAGTGTTGCACAACCAAAACGATGATATGGGGATGCATCCACTAGGGGGGGGATTTTATTGGATTTAAATCCATGATAATCTAAGTTATTGGTGACTTGCATGATCTTGGTGGTATCGACATAAAAACAAAAAAATGAACAGTGGAAGAGTATGTTGATGGCCTAAGGTCTTAAGTGTTGACTTAAGTTATATGAATCCAAGTAAGACTAAGTAATTATCTTATCTGCTATTGTGATTATAGTATCCAATTTTGGAAAAGGACGCTCGAAATAAAAATAATGCTTCTAAAAGGAAAGATGACAATTCATAGAAATTATCATTATAAATTAAATATGCAAACTTAAATATTGATATATATATATATATATATATGGGTGTGTGAGATACATAAAACATGTTTAATCCTTTTATTTAAACTGAATGAGCGACTTCCTCTGGAATTCACAGTGCCTATCAAAGACCTTTGTTGATTTGTCTTTGTGAAATGATATGCCTTTATGGAGCAAATCATGGGATTTAATTAGCTAGCAGCATAGAACTAACTGCTTGGATGGAATGTTTCTTGTAGTTATTGTTTTTTCTTGTATGTCCATGAAGAAAGATTAACGCACCTCCATTTTCCCCTCTTATTGTTATGGTGCATGGGAGAAAGGAGAGGGAACAACCCTTGATCTTCGATCTATCTAATTTGCTGGTGTGGTGGCAAGCTCCCTTTTTCCATGATTTTCGTGATGGATTTATGGAGTACATGGAGGAGCGACCCCGAGAAATGGGGCACACTGAAGCTATTCATAATTGAGAGAGGTCAATATAATGGGGGGAAAGAAAGGAAAGAGGGGAGAACTTGGTGGAAAATTTTATGTTTCAGCTTTCTTTCACAGGTGATAATGAGTTCTCATTTATTCAGTGCAGTTGTTCGAAGTACAAGGGTGTGTGTTTCTTCTTTCAATAGGAATTCTCTTCTACAAGAGGGTAGGGTAGTAACGGCGATATCATCTTCATGTACAGACAAGTTTTCTTCATTTTTAATCGCTTTTCTCATAGGGATCTTCAAAGTGCTTACCGTCAGTGGTTTTCGGGAGCATTAGTATTACCAGCAGTAGGTTAGTCATATTTTTTTTTCACAATATAAGGACCTCATATGTAAATGGAGTTGGGAACAGATCATGCATGCATGCATCATTCAACTTTCTTAGGTTGACACAAATGCGGACTTCGCCGGTATTTTTATCTTGAACCACCATAGGGATTATCCACTCTGATTCTTTAACAGGATTGATGATCCTAGCATCTAGCATCCATTCAATCTCAGCCTTCACACGGTCCTTAAATTGTGAGTTCAGTCAATACGGCCTCTGTCACACAGGTTTTGCATCTGGTTTCAACAGGATTTTCATCTCCCCTAGGTCCCCTAATATCCCCTTCATTTCAGAGAACTGTGTCGAAAAAAGATCCTAGAATTCATGCAGTAGGTCCATGATTTTGGCCATTGTTTCCTCATCTCAATAGTCCCCAATATTGGAAAATTTCGGGTTCTCTTCTGACCCAATATTGAATTTCTTGATCTTCAGCAACTGACTCATTGAATCCGTCGGTATGTATGGCACTGCAACACCGTGGCTTCCTTTTGACTCTGGAATATTAACATTCTTCAAATCATCATCATCTTCAGGTTCCCTAGATATATTGTAACATGTCATCATGGATTGCATCAAGCAGTGCGCATGTGGATCAACTGGGTATGCGACAGGGACAAACTTTAGCACTATGTCACGGATGATTTACAATGCATTATGTACCTTTGGGTTGGCATCCTAGAAACTAAATGTCTGTACAATGAAAATGGAAAACTCCTCCCAAGTGGTTATAGTTTTGCGTAGTTTTGCTGCTACATACCAAGATCTTGGCATCTCGTCCAAATTATGAACAAAAGCATGGACCCACTCATCTTTAGGTCATGATTCCCATAAGGCCTAACATTCTATCAAGTGACTGGCGGGGTCATTCCGTCCATCATATCTCCTAGCATGATAGACCTCTGAATCGTTGAAGTGCACCATCATCAATCTTCGACACTGTCCCCAGTCATGGATTGTCTGCTTGTGTGTCGCCCACCATTGGGATGGGGTAGCCTTCAGTGCTACATCTAGGGCCAATACCCTTTGTGGCTCAAACACTTTCTCTTAAAATTCTTGAAGGAATTCTGATAACTTTGGCAACCCTTCATAAATTGGCAACTCAACAGTCTCGTTTTCTACGTGATGGAGAGACTGTGCGATCAACCCGCATTTCCTGAATGACACCTCATGCAGCCTATTTTGCCAATTTTCCAAAGCATCATCAGAATCAGAGGACGTAGAACTATCACCACGCCATCCAAGTTCACCATCGATGGTAGGGTGGATATAGTCTTCTGATATATTATAGGCATGATCCCAACTTCTATCAGCTTCATCCCTCACAGGTTTAACATACCGAAGTCCTTCCTGAGGGTCCATGGGAGCAATGACCCTGACATCCTGGTTCTCAAACATCATAACCTATTTTTTGAAATTGAAAACCGCCATGCTGTCATTAGCCCACCCAATCCCTAGAAGTGCAGGATAGGAACCTCCATCTTCAACCACTTCTATCACATCAAAATCAACATGCGTTTCCATACCTTCAACATCGACAACCATGTTTGAGACGTGACTAATGGGCTGAAACTTTGCCTGATTTGCTAGTCGCAACTACACTGGCAACCATCCCAATGTCGGCTTCCCCATTAGCTGCCAAGTTTTCTTGGTCAGAATGTTTACATCTGATCCGAGATCTAGAATAGCCGAGTCAACCTTCTAATCTCTTATATGGATGTTCATGCTCATCTCCTTTCCTATCTTCCTCTTTTGCAAGGAGTTCACCGTGGAATCCTTCAATGTATTATCTTAGTGGTACAACAACTTCTCAATCTCGATAAGGGCTTTAGGATCCCTTGTGAGCAACATATAACTCTCAAAGAACTACTGCAAGGTACCATGCTGCCACGATGGCCCTGCCTCTAAAGATGTATCAAAAGTAGATGACATTTTGATAATAGGTAACTTACCCAGATTTCTCCCGATTGCATGCTTGGCCTCGAAGAAGGTGTCTTTCTCTGTCACAATATCAAATTCTACCTTTTTCTTTCCAGCGAACTGAACTTGCTGACGTGGTCCATATTCTCCAGTTGTCGCACCGGCCCGAGTGACAACCCCAATGTCAACATCCTTTCTTCATGGTTTGGCTTGAATTGTTGCAATCGTAGATCCTTGATTCAGGTTATGGGCTTGATTCAAGGGTGGGTTTTGATTCAATGGCGAGTTCATCAGCTAATTCAGAGTCTGTGGTGGGATCTAATTCTACATGATTGGCTAGTTCTGCACTTGGAACGTTGGCTGGTTCTGAGTCTGCGCATTCTGCAACTGGGGGATGTTTCCATCCTGCCACTTTGCAACCAACTGAGGGAAATTTTCAACATTATGCTTGCTAGCTGCACAGTATAAACACTGTGCATGAGGACACTCCCTCTGGTAGTGCCCGAGTACTCCATAAGTATAACACTAGATTAATTCTCGACCTCATCCTTCTCCTTGACTGAAGATTCCTCCTCGTCCCCTGAATCCTCCACAAAATCCTCCTCGGACTCTTCCTTGTTGAAATTGAGTCTGGGCCAACTACTATTGTGGAGGGTTTGGTTATTGCTGGACATAGTGTGCAGCTTGAACATATTGTGGCTAAGGTTGAATGAGCGGTACCTGATTATACTATGGTCGTGGTGTAAATTGTGGTTGCGCTACGAACTGCGGCTACAGTGCAAACTATGGCTGTGACATAAACTGCTACTGCGGTGGCGATGGGATAAACTGCATCTGGGGTGGTGGTGTATACTGCACCTGTGTTTCTTGTTGTACCATATGTGGCTGCTCTTGCGTTTCCCGGGGGTCCTCACCTTTCACAAAGTATGAATCATATGACCTTTCCTAGAAAAAGTCATAAGCTCGACAGTTTTTATCATCGTGTCCTACTGAACGACAAAAGGTACAATACATACTCTCTACCTTGGTAACCATCTTTTGCATGTAGTTGCAGTTCTCATTTCAATGCCCATAGACCTGACATATGCGACACCATGGTACACCAGTGTAGCTCAATGGGTTCATGGCTCCTGAAAGCAAATAATTTTGGAACATCGAACATGTATCCTTGGTGTGTCCGTCCGCATGACACCGGGTGCACCAAAGTTTGTCATGATCTTCCTTAGCCTTCTTTAAATCTTGCAGTTGGAGCGTTATATTGGCCAATTGTGCTTAAATCTGATTCATCCCGACTATGGTTTCTCCTACCGACGATGCTTCTAATTTCATCGTGATTTCTAGAGCCTCGCTCTGAGTTGCAATATTTTGCTGCATTAGCAGTTTTCTGATATGTGGGACAAGCACGGTGATGAACCATTCCTTGTGCTGAACATTGCTCATTTGGAAGCTGACTCTAGCTATCAATGTCTTAAACCGTTGATTAATGTCCCAAATTGTTTCATTAGGGAACTGCTTGATTTATTTCAACTCGGTAATGTACTGAGCCTCAGACTTCGACTTCTTGAATTATTCAAATAACCCTTATGGATCTCATCCAATTTTTTTCATTGTACCTCCCTGAGAAACCAGCATGAATCTCATGTACCAATCCAGCGCACGACCCTTGAGGGTGGTTTCTAGCTGGCTTTTCTTGACATTGTCACCCATAGTGTGTCGGGGGGTCCAGATTTCCTCGCACAACAACCTGTATTGCTTTGGGTCATCGGTGTTGTTTCCATGAAATATTGGTAGCTTCATTTTGTCACCCTCCATTTTGGGCCTTCTTCCTCCGGTTGGTACTCTACTGCTAGATTGTTGTTGACACGTTAGGCAAGTCAATGTAGAATGCACATTTCTTCCTGGTGGTGGAGTAGTGCATGAAGGTGTGGACATGTTGCTGCTGGGGTTCGAGCCTGCCGTTATTCTGGGTGTAGCCTAGGCTTGGTCATCCTTGTCCTCACTGAAAGGTTGCTTTGTCCCATGTGGTTGTTATTCGCGGCATCACACTTAGATAATAGTAGGACCTTCTCCTGTCCTCTGCCTCTTCTCTTGAAACCTTGCTCCTCCTCTTGTACAACCACTTTTTTCCTCGACAACCTTCACAATCTCACCAGAACTCATGCCCATCTACCCCTTACCTTTCCATTCGTCTCCCCCCTTTCGTCACGGTGTCTACAGCCTCTGCACACCAGAGTTCCACTACTCTTGGTCCATATTCAGAATACCTTTTTCACAGACAAGCTGTTTAATGGATAGTTGTAGAGATAGCAAAAATATACCTCGTGGTTCGTTGAAGAACTCCCTTTCTGCTTCGCTAAATGACTTATTTGTATCAACTGCAAACTCAGTAATGTAGCCCTCCATGATACTGTCCAACCACACCTCAATAGCCCATGATGCCTTATTGTCTGTTACTTGTAATTCCTAGAACAGCTCCAGAGTCCGAGATGTCGGCTCTCCTCCTTGGAAGTTTTTCTTCTTAGAAGCAAACTTCACCAGCCACTCATACAAGATGATAGGAAACTCAGAGAAGAACCATTCATTAGGACCATCATGAATATATCTGTCCAACCAATTTCCTGTCGACAGCTTTGGATTCTGATTTTTTGTTTCAGCAAACTCTCTCAGTTTTAGACCAAACCACTCCTCGATCTCCGGTCAAGTCATATGCCAAAACATATCCTCCTTTCAATAGCAACTCGGTCCTGTCAAAGGAACCATTTGTTGGCAAAAACCCACCAACAAAGCCTCATCGACATGGGTTCTCACTCTGTCGATGCCCAACCAACGCAATCTCCCTAAGCACTGACCCATACAATTTTTACCCTTCCCAGCAACATTTGCAGAGCAGACGAAGTCTCACCCGAGGTGTTCAAGGGAGAGCTGTCGAAACCAAGTTTTCAATAGTAGGAAGGGAATATATGGAATTTGTGGCTTTGATAGAATAATTATCAGATTACTCCAATTCACTCGACAGGACTAAGATAGTTATCACAATTCATCTTCACAACTACGAATCTAATAGATCACATCATTCATTTATCACAGCAGTGTTATTGCAGCAGTATCATTCATAAAACAACTTTAATAAGCTTCATCATCATTCGTAAGAATTGCGACACAATTGGGATAGATCACGTCATCAGTTCATTACATCAACATCAGTAACTCATGAACAGATTCAATACCCTTCTCATTGACATCGCAGTAGAGAAAATAGGAAAACGAAAGACATCATTTAGGCAACAACCGTCATGTCATATTAATTCTACGCAACATATCCAAAACAAATAATTATTCTCCACAACAGGAGATTGATTACATCCCAAAATTCAGTATCTAACACAAACATATCGCAGATTGTTCAAAACAGAAGACTCATCAAGACCATAGACAGATCGCAAAAAATTGATCACTCTCAGACATTGACTTGGACTTGTATCGCACTGATCATGATCCCCTTACAATTGCAAAGCTAACTCTATATATAGGCTTGCACCTTTACATCAAAGGTACACTTCTAACTAACTTCTAACCACTAATGACCTATGTCCACAAAACGTGGTCAATTAATACAATAAATATTCAAAAGTGTTTATTATTTCGCCCATTGCGCTGATCTGGCCTTGCGCGGTGTCGTATGAGCTTGCGCAGCTGCCGCGACGCTGCGCAACTCACTTAACCAAACCACTGCTAACAGAACTTAAGGATAATGGCTAATTAAGTTGGTCCTTAAACCTCCCTGTTAAGTAGATCTGTAGTCATAAAATCAGAGATTCTGGTTGTTAAGTTTCTTTTGAAGCATTCCATTTGTCACCATATGCATGCATGAATTTACTAAGGAATGAATTGTATATTGAAGAAATTGAAGCATTCCATTTTTCCTACCTCTTCATCATGACGATATTGTTGCATGGTAAAATATCTATGAAAAGGTTTTTGGAACCTTCTCTCCATAGATATTGGGTGGGATTTACTTAACCCCGAAAATTTAGTTAACAACAATATCTTAGTCTACGACCAGGCTATGATCCTAGTCTACGGAGCTCTTTATTTTTGTTTCATTTATGATAGTTTTTAATGTGTTCTTTGTGAGGATAACCTTATCTTATTAACCACAATAAACTATATAATCTAGTGTGAATTCAGTATCAAATTTAACTGCAATACCTCATTGTAAATCATAGCTAAGTTTATCTTTGGTTAGAATTATACATTTTCATAGACATTAAAAATCACTAAATAAATGACTTACTGAAGTAGTCCTTCGCAAAGGATATAAGGTGTAAACCAAAGGAAATTGAAGTATTATTGAAATGATTGATGGAGAACTTTTCCTAGACTCAAGCATGAAGGCTTGAGGGGAAAATAACCCCTTCTCTGAGGGAACACCAAGGGGAAATATTGAGGATCTAGCTCTACTTTGCTAAAGTAACTTTTCTTGGACTCAAGCAGGAGGCTGGGTGGAAAAGAAATTCCTGGACTCAAGCAAGGAGGCTTGAGGTGGATTATGAAAGAGTCCGTGATATCAATGGAAAGACCTAGGCACAAAGTTGGCATTTGGAAAACAAGACAGTGTTTGATGTTTTTTAGGGGAAAACTTTTGACTAGCAATAAAAAGGGAGAGTAACCTCAAATTTTTATCTTGTAAGACCAATTGGCGTCAGCAACTCAAGAGAGAGTTCAATGTTCAGCAGAAAGCTGTTAAAGATGAAAGACTTGAGGGAGGGAGTTTGATTTATCAACAAAAGTGTTATTGAAAGTTGTTCAACTTCATGATGAAATAATAAAACACATATTAACGATTTTTCCTAATAACTAGACTGTTGAATGTCTTAATGTGTAAATGTTATGAATACTTAACTAGGAAAAATTCCCTCAAGGGAAAGGGTGAATGGTACATTTTAAAAGGTTACTGCTTGAACTTTATTTGAAATAGATGATTCTAACTTGTGATTGAAAGAGATGTCTATGTTAAGTTGAGGACTAGTTAAAGCATCCAAGTACCGGAGGTAAAAGACATCCTTCAAAAAGATAAGTAAATCTAAATTAATTATGAATTCTTTTGATGGTAATGTTGTATTAGGCCTTCTTATGAGGATAAAAGCACAAACAAAGGCTAAAATATGTTTCGTGAATTGCAAATGTTGTGCTGCAGAAGGGACTTGTTGTTTATGTTCTAATTTGGATTATGAATTAATCACATGTTTACTGAATAAATTTTGGAAGACCTAGTTAGTTGTGCAAAAGTGCAGGTT
>LPNX010277455.1:0-28817 GCA_001517045.1 Pseudotsuga menziesii
TGTTTAGAACATATTTATGAAGAGCATATATCTATATATATATATATATATATATATATATATATATATTGGAAATAGATATATATATATTTCAGACATTATATTTCATAAAATGGTACTTATGAGCATATCGCATTGCATGGCAAGCCTTCTCTAAGTCAAAACATTTGATGCATTTTGTTTATTATTATTGGTATGGTTGATTGCATCCAGCCCTAGGGCCGCCAAAAAATAAAATGGCTACGGAATGGGTACAAAATAAATGCTGTAGCTGATTTGAGAAATTAGCGCAGGCATTTCGATACTTTTGCGAGCAAGTCGAAGAGGTGATCGTTGTGATCAACTGCCTCTTATCGGTTAATGGTTCTGGTTTAAAACATACTCATAGCATTCCTGCTCGCTATGCTGTTTTCTGCGAATTATATATATTCAGAATTTTCTTTGTTACCACAGGTTGGGTTGCTTACGCCTCCTAAATAAATTATAGATGCCGGCATTATTGAAATGGCGGAATCGAAATTTGAGGATGCGTTGTGGGTAGCTGAGTATGGAGGCATTAATTCCCACCTTGACTGACAGTAATTGCTAGGGAGACGGTAATTATGGAGGATTTTGCTCGGCCTTATTAATGCCCATTATAGGGCGTTACAGAATTTGTAAGCTGAAATAGTGGTAACGCTAGGGTTTTGGGGGGGAATAAATCCTCGCGGTTGAGGGGAGGAAGGGGACACGTCTGGGGAATGGAGAGAAGGAGGCCCAGCTCGGCATCGCGTTGAGAATTTTGTTTTGTGTAAAATGAAGAAACTTCGTGTCCGACAAGGGTTGTTAGCAGGAGTATCTTGGGCATTGCCAAGAGATGAAGTTATGATACACCTGAAGCATGAATGCTCGGCTGGGAACAAGACTTCCCCATAACGATTTCCAGAGGAATAGCGATCGCCTGGAACCTGCCATTTGTGGAAGGTATGACAAAAGTTTCTTTTGACTACGTGTAGTATATATTTATATACAGCAAGCACTGCGTGTTTAGTTTTGGGGATCCCATCTTAAAGATGTGGGATCGGTTACCCTAGAAGATGGCTAGAAACCCTAACGGCTGAACTTTTACAGCGTCCCCAAGAAGAGTATAGCGTAGACCTGATTAATCCGACACATCGAATGTGGCCGACGCCCTTGCTCTAAACAGTAACATGAAACCCCCTTCAGTGTAATACTGATCAGACATCGAGTTGTCTTATGCCTATGATTTCGACTTATTTTGGCTGTGTATTTGACGTGGTAGGGTACAGTAGGTCGATTTCATCCTTTGAAGTTTTATTACAGACCTGGTTAAATTGCATGGCGTCCTTTCTCATTAAAACTTCCAGGTTGCTTAAGGTTGCTGGTTCTATATTTCCTTTCTGGTGGAAATGAAATATGATGGTCATGAGAGTATGAGCTAATTTCTTCTTGCTTGAAATCACTAATGAAGCAGCCAGTTCCATGTTTTTGCTAGAATTTGTGTGACATTGGGATCGCAGAGACAGATCCTTATTTCCTGTTATCCTTGCATATCATTTGAATAAGTTATGCTTGTTAGTTTTTTTCCGTGATCTACTTTCCTTGATTAGCAATCGCTGTAAGTCGGGGTGGGAAGTTAGACCTTTAATTTTCACGCATTACATCTTTGTGGGGACGCTCGGCTAAATTTTTTGATAGCCAGGTCCATATCATAGGATCTAACTTCTGCATCTGAAGATGGAATCGCTTTTTGGTTTAAATAACCTCAATAATGTATGTTTTTCTAGAATCACTAGATGGCTCGATTTAACAACCAAGATCCGTGATGCACGATGTAACTCTACTTTTGTCTGGATTTTCAGTGCTTTGAACTGCTTGTTCCTCTGCGTGTGGACTAATGGTTTCCTGTCATGCAACCACTGAGTTATATCCTTTAGGAGATCCTCAGAGTCTTAGCTAGAAGATGTTTAACAAGTCCTATCTTTTACAGTATTCCCCGCCGAATGATATAGGAAACATCGTATGATATGAACTATGTCTGTGGCTCGGATTGTGACAGAGTGATGCATTACAGACTTAGATCGCAGTTGCCTTATGGTGAATCCGATCTGCGCGTTGGGACTTGGATTTTTTTTAGGTTTCCCTCGCTGGTCGTATGGTAATTGCTGGGTTGTGTAGTTTAATTTTTTATACATCCTTATAAAGCTATATCATTGGCATACGCTTGAACATCTAAATCTGTACAGCACAAAGACTGCTACCAGAATTTAGATCACGTCTTCCTTATGGTAATCCGATCCACATAATTGTGAGTTAGTTCGCAATTTTCTCCTTGCTTGTCGTTTGATAACTTTGGGTTTTGGTATAGTTTAAATTTTATAATTATTCGTGCAAGCGATATCCTTGTCCTTGGTTTTGAAGATCTATATATTATACAATACAAATATTGTTATAAGACTTACAATCGCATCTCCCTTGGGATGGTGATCTTGACTGCACGTTGCGGGTTAGGGGATTAGCGATTGCAGAAAACGCTGGTAGGGTTTTAGATCTGGTAAATATTTTCTTGTTTTAAATAAATGAATTGCTGCCAAGGTTTTTGCGATTCCTTATTATTATAGATCTGATAAGATTGCCAGAATATAACGTTGATTTCCTGCTATGAATATAGATATGGAAACGTTTGAATTTCTTGATGGGATTTATGGTTTAATTTCTGAACAAATTATAAAGAACGATGGTAAGTGGTGTTTTGAATGTTTGCCTCGGGAATATGCAGATATATATACATGTGTAAGTATATTAATCCATGTGCCTACTCATGTAGGGGAATGTGAGATCAATGTATATGGTAATGTGAGATAAATTGGTAGGATTCACTACTCTGTGCCTGCAGGAAATGGATGCTTGAAAATTAATAACTATAGTGACTACAGATATTATACCTTGTATGGTAAAGAGACCAATTGTAGTACTGCTGCTAGTATGGTTTGTGTTGTACATGGTTAGGATTTTATTATTCAGTATGAAATGTTGGATTAAAGCCAAGTTCTTCATGTGTCCGAGGAACTGTAAATGCTTTTAAGAGCTGTCACGCAATTTTCAGTTGCAATTTGAGGCAAGGTAAACTGGCCATGGATGCGGTTGTACCATGACAATGTAATTACTCTCTAATAAGCAATAAAAAGAAAGCAAATTGGTGGACGTAGCCTCGTGGACGAGGTGAACCACATGAACTGTTGTCTTGTTTTTGGTTACCTTGGTTACCTTAGATATCCTTTTATGTTTTAGTGTATGATCAATGTTTAATGATGGGTGCATGTGTCATGAATTACCTTTTGGCAAATATACAATTTCCAATGGCGTGTAAGATTTTCTCTGATTTTATGGATTGCTTAACAAGCCATTTTTCGGGGCAGTATGAAGATGACTTACTCTAAAAAGGAAATTCTTAAATTGATTGTCTTTCTTTCATGCACATGGTTCTGACATATTAGATATGAAATCTCCTGTAAATTTTTCCGCTAACAGGTTGGACCCATTTGTAGTAAAAAAAAAAAGAAAATTCCCTTTTTTTCTGCACTTATTAGCACCAAGGGGCTAAGAGGGACATTGCATTCAATCGGAATGGAGCTCACTACCTCCTTTAGAATAGTTACATTTTTTTAATGTCTACATTCACACTGATTAGAGCTCGTGGCCTCCTTTTAAACTGCTGCATTTTAATGACTGTTTGATTTAGAGCTCGCGGCCTCCTCTTAAACTGTTGCATTTTTAATGCCTGTCTGATTTAGAGCTTGCGCCCTCCTTCTGAAATGGGTTGATTTAATATATATATATATATATATATACCTGTCAGAGTAGGGCTAGCGACCTCCTTTCAAACTAGCTGCTTTTAAAAAAAAACATCACAGCCTTAGGGTAAACGCGTGCACGTGGAGAATTTTTCTTCCGAGCAGATAGAAAGGCTTGCGTATGGGTCACTGGCATAGACCGGTGGCCGCAACTGATTTCAAATCAGTGGTGATCTTTGGTTATTGTAATTCATGCGAGCGTTTTTGTGGATAGACCTGGGCTTACTATGATGAGAGTTGACCCAGGATGACAATTCCCAGTATTAGTTTTTAGACATAGCACTCAAAGCTATGCATCACCCTTTTCAGCATATTTCTATTTGGTGCTTAAATCTTTCATGAGTTTTGCAAAAACCATTATGTATATATGCTCCAATCGCCTGGATTGGTTCCCCTTGCCTTCGATTAACCCCAGGCCAAGTATTTTATTTTTTCTCTGATGGATTGCAGCAGGTAAAGACTATGCTATCCTAGAATGTATTTTTGGAAGTGTCTGTTACATTTCTTTTTATATATATAATGGCCTTCCAAAATCTCGGGTGTGCCCATAAACTATAGCAGTTATGCGAATGATGGCTTGTTAGTCTGGTTGTCTCTCTTCACTTTGGTACCCCATCTTAGAGCGCTACCTTGATAAGAATGAAGGAGTAAGTTTGAAGTTAGTACGGTGAATAATTTTAGGTTCCCACCTAATTTTCAGTTAATGAAAGTTGGAGAACTAACCACGCCTCCTTTACATGCCAGAATGGGGGTGGCTTTAGAGTTTCACTTGGGGTTATTTTTAATTTAAGATACCTGGAGCTGTTTTAATATTTTAACTCAAAAGGGGAAGGGGCTTTCAATAAAGGTTTTTAGAAATTCTCTTTTTGTGCTCTATGAGAGATATTGTGGAAAATGATGCAGTACCTGAACTGTAGCTTGTAACCTTTTGTTGAATAGGTTAAAAGAATTATAAGCAGTTTGGTGGACAACCCCTGCTTTGGGGTGAACCACGTAAATCATTGTGTTTTCTTGTTTTGTGCTCCACGAGTTTATTTCTACTCATCGTGCATCCAAAGTACTGTCATTTGAGTTATTACTACATGCTAATCATATTATTCATTATTTTATTACTGCATGGAAAATCATATTGTTCATTCCGCACACTAAGCTGTTTAATGCACTATAGAAATGAATGCCCAACAATAATATGTTTTCTCAGACATTGCATCAGTATGATTGGTGTACTATTGGGTTGGAAAATGTGAATGTATGAAATTAAAACAAATGAAGGTAATTAAGAAATGACAAATCTGATGGTTTTCTAGGTTGAAAGGCTATGCCATGTAAACTTAGATCTGATTGCTAGGTGTGTTACTAGTACTCATCTTTATATATCGTATTAATACCCGATGAGAATGCATAAACAATTTTTGTATAGGTGATGGGGATTTATATGTATATATCTCTATTTGTACTTTCATAAGTTATAAATAAAGCTGCAAATGCATAGCAAGACTGAATTACGATAGTGGGATGTTTTTGTAGTAGAACAAATTTGAATGCTTGTCAGGAAGGTATGAATGGTTTCCCTTGGAAATATTCTTTAGTACCTAAGTGAAATATTAACATTCGATGATTACAGTAAGCACACAACCTCACAACATGATGATTGAGGTCTTGATAAATACGAGACAACTTGTTTATATGCAGAATAAAGGTATTAATTATCCCTAAAGATCCTCCTTAAAGTATGTGTAAATATTAATGAGAGGAGTTGCAAGGAGTAAAGTATCACATTTTTTCATGATTTAAGTTAAGGTTTTATAGGGACACTACATATGGTATCAGAGCGAAAGTTGAACGCTCGGGCCTATTTGGGCTCAAATTAATTTGGCATATTTCGTTTTAGGAACTAACGATTGGGTTTTGCTCTGTGATGACAGAAAACAAGTCCACAGTGTTCGACAATCCAGGTACTTTAAGTTGTACCAAATACAAATGTTTAATTAACCTTGTAGTTGTGCAGGAGAAGGAGGAACATCTTCTCAAGATCACAATAAATATGGCCATTGCCTTTCCCACTTCCACACATAAGCGTAAAGGTATCTGGTTATTTCCTTTATTTTTCTTTCGAAAAGATTTATGAATGGTTAATGTGATTGTTGCATCTTTATTTAGATTGCATGAGAAAATTCTTGGCAAGGTACAAGAGTCTTTCAAGACAAACTCACGGTTGGTGAAGGAACTATAGTAATCCTACCATAATAATTTAGGAACTGGATTATTATAAACAAAGTGATGTATGATTTTTGGATCTCCATGTGGGAAAATAATATTTTTGCAGTAGGTATGGCATTGAGAGGGCTACCTAATGGAATGTAGTACTGCTAAAGACCTAATGAGAATAAAGTATTGATTATAATTTCTCTATTCCTAAGCTAGGATTCATTATTTTAAAAAAAAAAAAACGGGGGGGGGTAAGTGGCTCAACAGAGTATACTCCCAAGTCCTAGAAATATTATTGTGTAAGGAAATATGGTTAGATATTTGTAGATGCAGATATACATACACAAATTGCCTAAAATCCCTTGGGATAACAAGGTAGCTATAAAATGGGAGCTTGATTAATGATTTAGGAATAACTATGTTACCCTTAAAAACTCTCTAAAAATATGTGCCGCAAACTTTTACGTATAATGAAATGGTAAAGTGGTAGCCATGCAAAACTTGCGTTGGCTGATATTTCCTATATTTGGAAGTCATTGTTTAAAGCATTTCGGTATACTCTGATGAGTTGTATCCTCTGCTGTACTGCATTCATAATTACTCAACAAGCCTAAGATTCTAGTTAAATATTTCGATGAAAAACCAGATGCAAATATTATAGCCTAGTTTATTGACGTCAACATTGGTTACTTGATCCACGCATTGTAACATTTTTGGTGGTTCAATGACAACCATGTCATACATTGAAACTGGGTTTATCTTACCTTGGAAGGCTTGTTTCCTGCGAAATCTCTTGGTGCATTAGCACGGTCGAAGAATTGCTTTTAAATCATCGTGTACATGAATCTTGAAAGTGAATGTCATGAGTCCTCCAACAACCTTTCACTTAACATTGGTATCATTTGCTTCAGATCTGAGTTCACTCCCTATGGAAATTTTGGTTGAATCACATTGGATTGCTGCTAACTTTTTGGGTTGAATATTTAGACCCTTGATTGGTATCCAAATTAAATCGATGACATAGGGATCAATTCTGATTTTGTTTTCTAGTTGATTGCCGAAATTTTATGAATTGAAATCTGGTTATTGGTGAATTTTTCCTTTGGCATTTTTTCTCCCTTCTTGCGATTTGAATACTAAGGATTGATTTAATGCTTAAAGAAGATTTAACATGGTAGGAAAATGAAGGATGAAAGTTGACAATGATTTCGTGGTTATAAATCCATTAATAGAGGTATTAAAGTTTTGTGTGTTGAACCTTATTGCTTGTGACATATATATATATACAAGTCAAGCACTATCTCTTTAAGTTCATGATAGTGTTGGATGGAGCATTAAAATCCTTAAAGAGATTGATTGGCAAATTTAATTCCTGATCCGTGTAGATCATGTTAGGGTTATTTCAGATATTGGTGAATGACGTTAAACATACTAAAAGGTCTTGGTATAGTTACAAGTACCAGCTTCATAACTGCTAAGTAAATGAATTCTTAGAATCTTGCTCTTATTGGCGAATGTTCTAGAATTGGATTCTTGTGCTTGGGTTAGAGTTTGATTTTGAACTAGGTTATGTTTTGATTAGCTCATGGATGGTATTGATCTAGTAGACTATTTGTTGAAGGGATGCGTATTGATGTCGTTTGTCTATTTGTAGATTCAAGTAAGAACCCTAAAGTTGGTCCTAGTGCTAGATTGAAGAGTCTTGTTGATAATCTTGGGATTAAAGCCATTGATAATTTGATAGCATTTTTTTTTTTTTTGCTTGGTCATACTGGGATTGGCATTTTAAGAGCTTATAGGGATTTGATTATCCAAATATATTGATAAGTGAGTTGGTGAATGATGTATAAAGTTATATGCTAACATGGCAGGATATGCCAGGAACACTATCAGTTGGAGTTGACTGTTAGAAAAATATTTGCTGTCATGATAATGAGGTTAAGTATGGGTGTTGTTTTACTTAAACTATCGAATCTCAAGTGCTACAACCAAGGACTAACTACGGATGATGTTGTTTACATACTAACATTGTAGGCTTCACTGTGATTATGACCATTGCTACAACCGGTGTACATTATGGTATATGAATTTGCGTGCGTATGTAAGTAGCACTCAATTACTCATAAAAAGGAGTAAGGACTAATTTTTCTAAATGATTACAAGGATATGTAACTTGTGAATGACGATTTAAAAAAATCGATGCAAATTATGAAACTCTCATATTGATTATTTTGGGTTATCAATGAATGCTTTGATTGACCATGTGGCCGACTCATGAACCCGGACGACGATAAAGTCATGCAACCACCATCGAATGTGCACTGCAATAATCAAGGTTAAAAATTTAAACGGATACGAACTCCGGATGCTGTGGGAGCACCGTGGTGTTAGGCAAGTGATTGCCGCATGAGCACACTGGTGTTAGGCATATATGCTGCAGGAGCACAATGGTGTTAGGCAAGTGATTGCCGCGTGAGCACATTGGTGTTAGGCATATGGTGTGGCAAAAGACCTAGGAAAAAATTTGGACATCTGGAAAGATAGGACGCAGTTTGATGTCACTGAGGAGAGTAACCTCAGAGTTATTGTAAGTCCACACCAGAATAGGAAAAAGAAATTCAAATGGGAGTTTGGAAAACGTGATGAACCTAAAAACATGTTAAATGATTTTTCCAAAAGAGTGTTACATTGCTTAATGTGTAAAGGTGAAGAAAAAGCTCCTCGGGTAGAGGGTGAACTATTAGACCAAATGTTGGAGATAAAAACCAATAGAAAAAGGATAGTAATCTTGTTTTGTTTTATGGAAAATAATTTGGTATTATGATACCCGTAAAAAGCTAGAAAGCATTCCATAAATTGTAATTGTGGTGTTGCTCATGGTTCTTTTTCTTATGTTTTTAAGTTGAATTATGAGTTGTGACTTAATTACTAAATAAATTTTGGCAAGACTCAAATTGTGTTACAGGAAACTACAGGTCCTGAACAAATAGTGACTTGGTCCTGAACAAATAGCGACTTGCATGGTTAAGGAAAAGGTCTTAAGGATCATGACAGGAAATATGAAACAAAAGGGAAGCATCATGAGAAGAAGATAGAGGCGCTGGAAAGCAAGAACACCAAGGACAGTGTTATTTTTAAGGGAGGGAGGATGTAATGTCCCCGTTATATTCCCTAATCATTTTGTAATAGTCTAATGAAATTGTACTGGTTTACTCGTGAGGAGCTCAAGGCCAAGGCCCCACCAGTAAAATCTTAGAAAGTAAGTGGTTAATTCTCTAATGTATAGATTAGGAAAACAAAGAAAATATATTGGCGAAACTTAAAACGATTGGAAACTAAATCCACTAGGGGAAGGAGAAAACAAGAGGAAACTCGGACGACGACTAAGGTAACTGGTTACCATTGCGTTATGCATGAAGAAACCAGCCACTGCCCCACCTTTGACCTTAAAACCCCGTATTGGATCTCTCACATGATTAATGAGTATTTTACTTTTGAGGACATGTGAGCCTAGGGCTCGGTCATGAGAGAATTTATCACGTGAAGAGACTTCTAACTACAATCATACAAGTAGATTATAATGTGGGGTTAGGAAAATTCATCACCCAAGCATAGTTACTTCCAAGTCCCCCATTAGTCGACCCATTAGTCGAGGGTGTTAGAAGGAAGGAGACATGGGCATTATATATAAAACGTATATCTATATACACATGTATTTAATAGAAACACATATGGATGCGAAATGAATTTTATTATAAGCTAGAACTCCCTATACAAATGGAGTACCTTATAATAAGGGAAATTGAATTTATGTACTGAATTAAATATCGATAACGCCTTACTAATGCACACTAATAAGAGAGACTTAGATGTCCATCAAAGTAGAAAATGAGTTGTGGACAAAATGATACCGTGGCTATCAGAACCGTATGACCCTTCCGGTGTCTTCAAAACTATCCTTGGGAAAAGTCGAAGCAGGTATTTCTCTCCTTAAAAGGAATAATGACTTATGGTTGAACTTTTAAGGTTATTTCTGGAGAAAATCCTTATGCGAAATTTCATGGGAATAATTCTTATAAAGAGAACTTATAAAAAAAAGGTGATAAGGATAATTGTCCTTTGAAAAATAAAAATAAACTATGGTTTTGTTTACTCTTCGAGAGAGGTATTTCCATAAGCACGCAGCACACTAAATTTCATTAAAAAAAAAACTAATAAGTTTATTAAAAGAATTATTTTGGCCGTCAATTGGCGCTGAACTTATGCCGCCAAATTAATTCTTTAACGGCAGATTAATCCCTTAACAGCAAATTTTAGGGCGGACAGGTCTGGAACAAAATTAGTGGCAAAATTTCTGCCACAAATAACTGGACGCCTGGCGCACCCTAGGTAAAGTAGACCGTTGTACCTTTGACTATGAATAGTTTTCAAACCTAAAGGAGAAGGGGGCCTCCAAAAAAATCTCTGGTTCTGCTTATAGAATGATCTCTCTCAAACTTGTCATGCTGCGAAAGCTTGTAGGAAAGCTACTGATGCCTCTCAGCCCAGATCGTATTCCATGGGAATTTCGACCAGGAAGGATCATGTGCCAACCAGATCATAACCACCGGATCTCTGTAAGTATGTCTACTTTCTAGAATACGCTAAGATTTGGTATGATAGAATACCTTCACACACTCTATAAGCATTGGCTCGTATGCGCCTGACCTGGATCGCAGATCTGGAACGCTGGTGTGTCTTTTACGATAACTGTTATGAGATTGGTTTTTTTTTATAGAGAACTAGAAGATGTATATATTAACTGAAACTGTGTGATTATTTTGTTTCCTCAAAACCGATATATCTATTTTAAATCTGTTGGCGTTAGGATGAATGTCTACATTCGATCCAAATAGAGCTCGCTGCCTCCTTTAAAATAGTTACATTTTTTTAATGCCTGCATTCGATCGGAATGGAGCTCACTACCTCCTTTAAAATAGTTACATTTTTTTTAATGTCTACATTCAGACCGATTAGAGCTCGTGGCCTCCTTTTAAACTGCTGCATTTTAATGACTGTCTGATTTAGAGCTCGTGGCCTCCTCATAAACTGTTGCATTTTTAATGCTTGTCTGATTTAGAGCTCGCGGCCTCCTTCTGAGAGTAGGGCTAGCGACCTCCTTTCAAACTAGCTGCTTTAAAAAAAAAAAAAACATCACAGCCTTAGGGTAAATGCGTGCACGTGGAGAAGTTTTATTCCCAGCAGATAGAAAGGCTTGCGTATGGGTCACTGGCATAAACCGGTGGCCGCGACTGATTTCAAATCAGTGGTGATCTTTGGTTATTGTAATTCATGCGCGCGTTTTTGTGGATAGACCTGGGCTTACTATGATGAGAGTTGACCAGGGATGAGAATTCCCAGTATTAGTTTTTAGACATAGCACTCAAAGCTATGCATCACCCTTTTCAGCATATTTCTATTTGGTGCTTAAATCTTTCATGAGTTTTGCAAAAACCATTATGTATATACGCTCCAATCGCCTGGATTGGTTCCGCTTGCCTTCGATTAACCCCAGGCCAAGTATTTTATTTTTTCTCTGATGGATTCCAGCAGGTAAAGACTATGCTATCCTAGAATGTATTTCTGGAAGTGTCTATTACATTTCTTTTTATATATATAATGGCCTTCCAAAATCTCGGGTGTGCCCGTAAACTGTAGCAGTTAAGCGAATGATGGCTTGTTAGCCTGGTTGTCTCTCTTCACTTTGGTACCCCATCTTAGAGCGCTACCTTGATAAAAATAAAGGAGTAAGTTTGAAGTTAGTACGGTGAATAATTTTAGGTTCCCACCTAATTTTCAGTTAATGAAAGTTGGAGAACTAACCACGCCTCCTTTACATGCCAGAATGGGGGTGGCTTTAGAGTTTCACTTGGGGTTATTTTTAATTTAAGATACCTGGAGCTGTTTTAATATTTTAATCTCAAAAGGGGAAGGGGCTTTCAATAAAGGATTTTAGAAATTCTCTTTTTGTGCTCTATGAGAGATATTTTGGAAAATGATGCAGTACCGGAACTGTAGCTTGTAACCTTTTGTTGAATAGGTTAAAAGAATTATAAGCAGTTTGGTGGATGTAACCCTTGCTTTGGGGTGAACCACGTAAAACATTGTGTTTTCTTGTTTTGTGCTCCACGAGTTTATTTCTGTTCATCATGCGTCCAAAGTGCTATCATTTGAGTTATTACTGCATGCTAATCATATTATTCATTATTTTATTACTCCATGGAAAATCATATTGTTCATTCCGCACACTAAGCTGTTTAATGCACTATAGAAATGAATGCCCAACAATAATATGTTTTCTCAGACATTGCATCAGTATGATTGGTGTACTATTGGGTTGGAAAATGTGAATGTATGAAATTAAAACAAATGAAGGTAATTAAGAAATGACAAATCTGATGGTTTTCTAGGCTGAAAGGCTATGCCATGTAAACTTAGATCTGATTGCTAGGTGTGTTACTAGTACTCATCTTTATATATCGTATTAATATCCGATGAGATTGCATAAACAATTTTTGTATAGGTGATGGGGATGTATATGTATATATCTCTATTTGTACTTTCATAAGTTATAAATAAAGTTGCAAATGCATAGCGAGACTGAATTATGATAGTGGGATGTTTTTGTAGTAGAACAAATTTGAATGCTTGTCAGGAAGGTATGAATGGTTTCCCTTGGAAAGATTCTTTAGTACCTAAGTGATATATTAACATTCGATGATTACAGTAAGCACACAACCTCACAACATGATGACTGAGGTCCTGATAAATACGAGACAACTTGTTTATATGCTGAATAAAGGTCTTAATTATCCCTAAAGATCCTCCCTAATGTATGTGTAAATATTAATGAGAGGAGTTGCAAGGAGTAAAGTATCACCTTTTTTCATGATTTAAGTTAAGGTTTTATAGGGACACTACAGCAAGGTTGAAAATAGTTACATATTACCTGAGAGGCCTCCTGCTCAGTCTTCAACAGCATATATCTAACCTCCTTCTCTATCCATCACACAGACAAACATGACTCAGATCCAGACTCATCCATCAAGAATGAAACTGACCGAGATTCAAACTCAGACACCCGAACACACACGCATTCTAGTCTAGATCATAGACAGAGGAGGAGGAAAATGTTAATGTGGGTAACATTCCATATATATATGCATTTCTTTCAACACATACCTTCAACGGATAGTTTTTTTTCCTACCTTTTCCTCCTTTCTAGAACCTTCCCAAAATATCTAACAAAATCTTAAATGCTTTTCAAAAAGTCCTCCTTAACAAAATTTGAATTTGTGAGAGTTTCAATGTGAGATGTCACTTTATTCTCTTTTTTAAAAAGTATCAATTTTGAAAATTTGTATGTTTGGGAGTTTGAATTTGAGATGTCACTTTCATCTTAGTAAAGTTTCAATGTTTTTCTTTTCTTTTAATGAGGGATAATAGGTTAGAGTTTCAATGTTTTTTTTTTTCATTTTAATCAAGATAATAGGTACACATTAGTGCCATTCACCAAGGAGGCTAGGTTTCAAAAGAGAAGAAACTATCTTCATGCTAACACCACAAGCATGTTGAGCAAGCTATTCGAATTTTGAATCTAAAGAGACCCCGCTCCATAGAAAACGAAAGCAGATGCGGCGAGCCTTCTTGAGTATACCCTTGGGGATCGAGGCCAATGTCATCTAGTACACTGGGATAGCCTCTAGAACATATTTGACTAGAACAAGCATGTCAGCCCTCGACATTGAGCGATGACACCATAGTTTGAGTCGCTTGTCCAGTTTTTCTAGCAGCGAGGCCCAGTCGTGCTTGCGATGGTCGTTAGGTTTTATAAAGAACCCTAGATAGTGTATACCCTGCTCAAAAGATGCTGTATGAAAAGGGAAAAGTTCTGATAAGACCCTTTCTTCCACCCTGGATAAGAGATAGGGGATGACCGTGGATTTGCCAACGTTAATGTCCATGCCTGTTACTTTAGAGAATAGCTTGAGAATATCATCTAAAGCACATAAATCCCTAGGTGAGCCCGAACAAAAGATCAACATGTCATCAACAAAAAGAAAATGTGAGATGTGGAGGTTCTGTGCAAGTTGCAGCCCAGTGAAATTTCCTAGCCTTATTGCCTCCTTAAGTGCACGGCTGAGACCCTCAGCCACCAAAAGGAATAAAAGAGGTGATAGTGGGAAGCCTTGTCGAAGCCCATGCTCCGCATGGAATAATGGTGAGGCCACACCATTGATTAGAACAAAAAAGGAGATAGTGGTGATACAGCTCAGAATCCATCTGATAAACGCAATATGAAAACCCATGTGCGTTAAAAGAAAACGAAGATAAAGCGAGCTTACCTTGTCAAATGCCTTTGCTGGGTCAATTTTAAAAATGGCTCCTTTTATATTTTTGACTTTCATACTGTGTAATCCTACGTGGGCCACCCCAATAGCTTCATGAATCAATCTGCCTTCCAAGAAGCCAAATTGTTCCAATGAAATATGTGATATTATTGTGATATTATTTAATTGATAACAAGTTAAATAAAATGGATTATATGAATCATTTTTAATTGTCATTAAAAATAAATGAAAAATGAAATAAAACAATTAAAAAAATAAAAATAAAAGAAAAATATAATGCGTTAATATGTATGTATTATTTCAATACATATCATTATTATTAATGCGTTAAAAATATAATTGTATATTTACGAGCTTTTTTTAGTTTTGAGATTTTAGAATTTCTACTCACAAGACCAACCAGAATCGTATGGCCTCAAAAACTATGATTGGTTGTTGTTATAAATGTGCTTTGTTGTTGTTGTTACAATAAAAGGGGTTATTTAATGTTTTAATTTTTTTTGTGTATTTATTAAGTTTACTTTATTAAGTTAATTTATTAAGAAAAAAAATTATTTTAATTGTAAATTAATTTTTTGGTTATGTATTTAATAAGTTGATTTTATTAGAGTTGTGATATTATTTAATTGATAACAAGTTAAATAAAATGGATCATTTTTTATTTTCATTAAAAATAAATCAAACCAACAATTATAAAAAATTAAAACAATTTAAAAAAAATAAATAAAAGAAGTAAAAAAAAAATATAATGTATATATATTATTGTATCTCAAATAAACATAAATACATATATTGATAGCTTATATAGGTAATTTTAGACAAACATCTATGTACCCAAATACATAAAGTTGCATTATAAAAAGATGTACAAAGATTTACAAATAGAAAAATCTAAAAAAAAAAACACATAGAATTCACAAATTTGCATAAAAATATCATGTACAAATATTTCAAACATAAACATCGAATTGGATACAAAAACACACCATTTCACATAACAAACTTAAAAATCATTTTATTTAACAAACATTGTGCATACAAAGATCTACAAACACAAACACATAGAGTTACATACAAAAATTTACAAACAAAAACACATAGAGTTGCATAAATGAAAAGTGAAATAAAACAACAATTAAAAAAATGTAGATATATTATTTTAATAAATATTATTATTCTTAATACATTAAAAATATAATTATATATTTAAGAGCTTTTCTTAGCTTTGAGATCTTAGAATCTCTACTAACAAGACCAACCACTAGAAGATGAAAGCTCATATGGCCTCAAAAACTATGCTTTGTTTGTTGTTACATCAAAGCGAATCTCTGTGATTTGTTGTTGTTGCTACAACAAAGTTAATCTATGTGCTTTGTTGTTGTTGTTACAACAAAACGGGTTTTTTAATTTTTTAATTTTTAGTGTATTTATTAAGTTTAGTCTATTATAGTTATTAAGTTCATTTATAAATGAAAAAAGAAGATTATTTTAATTGTAAATTAATTTTTGAGTTATGTATTTATTAAGTTTAATTTATTGTAGTTAATAAGTTAATTTATAAAGGAAAAAAAAGATTATTTAAATTGTAAATCAATTTTTTAATTATGTATTTATTAAGTTGATTTTATTATAGTTGTGATATTATTTAATTGATAACAAGTTAAATAAAATGGATCACCTAAATCATTTTTAAATTTGTCATTAAAAATAAATGAAAAATGAATTAAAATAACAATTAGAACAAATTAAAGAATAAAAATAAAATAATATAATGTATATATATTATTATATCTCAACTAAACATAAATATATATATAGATAGATAACTTATATAGGTAATTTTAGACAAAGATCTACATATCTAAATACATAAAGTCTATTATAAAAAGCATGTACAAAGATCTACAAATACAAAAATCTACAAACAAATACACATAGATTTGCATACAAAAATCATGTACAAAGATTTCAAACACAAACATAAAATTGCATACAAAAACACATCATTCCATACAACAAATATAAAAATCATTTCATTTAACAGAGAGTTGCATACAAAGATCTACAGACACAAACACAGAGTTACGTACAAAAATCTACATACAAAAACACATAGATTTGCATACAAAAATTATGTACAAAGATTTAAAAAACAAACATACAGTGGCATACAAACATAAAAATCAATTTCATTTAACAAACAAAGAGTTGCATACAAAGATCTACAAACACAAACACATAGAGTTACATATAAAAATCTACATACAAAAACACATAGATTTGCATACAAAAATTATGTACAAAGATTTCAAAAGCAAACATACACTTGCATACAAAAGCACATCATTTCATACAATAATTTTATTTAACAAAGAGAGTTACATACAAAAAATATTATTTTATTTAACAAACAAAATACATGGAGTTGCATACAAAAAAAACATTATTCCAGCTAACATTAAAATCGGCTCATCTACAAAAACACATAGAATTACAGAATCCATTATTTCATCTAACAAACATACAAGAAAACATTAATTCAGCTAAGAAAAATTAAAATCATCTCAACTACCGAACATATAGATTTACATGCAAAAAGATCTCTAACGCAACCAAGGAATGCACTAAAATTAGAGAATAAAATAATAGATATATATATTAAAATATAAACAGTAATATTAATACTATATAAATAAAGTTGAAAATAAAATATAAATAAATCACAAAATAAATGAAAATAAAAATAAAACAAATATAGAAATTGTTATTTAATAATTTCATTTATTTATGTGTTAAAACAATTATGAAATTAATTTATGTAAAAACATGAAGTGTAAAATGAAGTTTATTTGTGTGAAAAGAATTATGAAATTAGTATGTGTGAAACATTAAATGGAAAATGAAATTTGTGTATTAGAGAAATTATAAAATTAGTTCACTCAGAGACAACAACAAAAAAAAACATATCACATAATACTAGAAGAGCCTACTCTAAAGATGATGGGGAGCCCCACCATCTAGAGCATTTGGATGGGTTTAATCCCATTCCAAAAAAATATATTTCCTTTTATTAAAAATAATACGTTTGTAAATAAACTCTCTTTACAAAACTCTCAAAAAATTAAACTATACAATCTCAAAAAATTAAACTATACAAGTTCATGGTATATCACTTTTCACTTCAAAGTGATATAAATAACATTAAATCCATCTTCAAAGATGTTGATACCTTATAAGAAAACAAACCCAATCAAATATTAGACATCTTTATTTAAATATGACTTTAAATAAAATATGAAAAAAAAACATGAAAAATATAAATAATTACCTAAGTTTCAAAAGCATTTCAAAATTATTTTTTAAAATATAAAAAATACCAATATCAACCAAAAAATAGAAAACCAACTGCGATGGTGTTGCTCTATGTTAACGGACGGCTTGTCAGTTTTGAATGATGTGTGTTGGAACAAATTGAAACAAATTGTGGAAGGATTTTGAAAACTATGTTTTAAAATAAGAGATGTTAAAATATTAAAATGAAAAAAATAAGAGAAATATAAATAGATGAGAAAAACCAGCTAGAGGAAGATTAACACTTTTTTTTACTTGGATAGAACCCAACTGCCATCAATAATTCTGTGGATATAAGGAAACAGAAATCCAACAGCCATCAATCAATATATGGGGTAATGGAATATAAAGAAACAGAAACCTACAACCATCAAAATGAGGAAACACAAACCTTAGAATGCAGATGACTCCTGGAAAGGGAAGGCAGGACTAACCAATCTTTCCAATGTGAAAAATACTCTGACAAATCATCATTCAGATGCCTAACTGTAACAAATACTATGGGAAATTAAACCTTTCAGGCCATAATGATTGGATAATTTGTGACAGAAAAAAACAAAAATAATCCAACTATTTTAACCTAGAATATTGCACAGAAGAGGGCTTACACAAGAATGTCATCCAAAAGACAATCAAAGATGAAGACTGTTGAAATTTATGAGAGAAAAATATGAAGCTTCATAAATCCAGATATCCCATATTATAAACATTGTTACAATTTGGAAAGCTTGCAAACATACACTGTAAATTGCAATCATGGATGGAATCTAAAGACCTTGACAAAACCCCAAGAGAATCTAAATTATTTCAATTATAAAGCCTCTAAATTATTTTAATTCTAAAGTCTTAAAGCCTCAAAATTATTTTAATTATTAAGTCTGAAAGCTGTGCAACAAGCTGGCATGTTTGGTGTCTAAATCTAAAAGCTTAAAGGCTGTGTAACAACGCAGTATGTATTTCAGAAAGTTTAGAGAATTCAACAGGACACGACAGATCCGAAATCGAAGGACAGAATACACGTCAACAGGACAACAAGATCGTTGGTTGGGCTGTTGAAAGACATTTTAGAAACCGACTAAGTCTACCCATACAGAGCCGGCTCGAACCCAGCAGCAAGGTGGGTAATGGCTCCGTATCGAACCCAACAGCCATTCATATATTTGCGGGTGTGGGTAAGGTGGGTAATGCCTCCAAACGAACCGAACAGCCGTCAATTTATTTGTTAGTAATGGTTCTATATCGAACCAACAGCCAATCGCCGGTAATTAATCTTTTTTATTCATTCATTTTGAATTAAACAAAGAGATCTGAACTTACATTAAAATTGAGAAGAAGGAGTATTGACCAGGGGCTATTCTCCATATCCAGATGATCGACCAAACCTAGGTTGGCTGTTCCGTTTTGACCCTCTTTCCTGCACAAATACCAGTATACAACAGTAATTTATATTACCAAACAATCTAGGGCCTGAAGCCACGCTTAATCCAACAGATTACCATACATTATTTACAGATTACCTGAGTTGAGCCGCCTCCTGCGCAGGCTTCTTCTGTGGCCGCCATGGCAAGGCTGTAAGTTGGTATCAGAACAGAGCAGTTGATCAAGGCCTGTTCCTTCTCACGATTCTGGTTCATTGGAAGACATGAACTCAGCAGCAAAGGCGGAGGTGAGAGCAGCAAGAGAGGTGGGAAAGGCAGCATCGCCATCAACTAACCTTTCATGCTTAAAACCAGGCAGGACCACCAGGATACCTGTTACTTGATCGGCTTCCTGCGCAGTGTTTAACAGTGGATATCTAACCTCCTCCTCCTCTATCAATCACACACAGACATGACTCAGACAAACCCAGACCCAGACCCAGACTCAGACATTCAAACATCAAAAATCAGACTGACCCAGACCCAGACTCAGACATCAAGAATTAGACAAACATACCCAGACTGAGACACCAAGCACAGACCATAGACAGAGGAGGAAGACCATAGACAGAGGAGGAGGAAAATGTTAAACGCTGGCTAAAATTCTATACATGTATATCTTTCAACACCTACCTACCTTCAACGAATAGTTTTTTTTTCTGCCTTTGTCATTTCTAAAAGATTCTAGAAGTTTCACAAAAAGCGAATGCTTTTCAATAAAATCCTTCCTCCTAACAAAATTTGAATGTGAGATTGCACTTTATTATTATCTCTTAACAAAATTTGAATGTGAGATGTCATTTTGTCAGTATCCCTACGGCCGGCAGGAATATAATGCAATAGATAAAGCAGTTGACTATGTATTAACAAAGTTTTCGACCAAAAATTTACTTTAAGGTAAACATTATGAATATCAATTTTTATTTTTATAACTATAATTATCTTGTGTTTGATTGGTTCATAAAGTAAAAGTCTTATTGTGTAATAAAAACAGTGTTATCATCTAAGTTAATAACATTAATACAAAGTGATGAATAAATTTCAAATTAATATTTCTTGATAAATGAACAATCCAAAAACATTGCCAAATGTCTACTCACATTAACTTGAGTTACACACATTAAATTGGGTAACATTAATTGTAATTGTTGTGCGATAATGGAGTTAATACATATTAACAATCTTTTGACATGAGCTATTTTTATTTTTATTTTTTATAATTGTTTATAAGGATTTCGAACTATTAATAGTTAATTTAAAAGTTAATATAAATTTATTGTACTTAATAAAAGAGCTAAAGAGCTACAAGTTATCTTGACTTCTAGCTTCCAAATGGAATTGGACTAAGCCTTATGCACATTAACTCGACTCTCAATTGGTAAGTGGAGTTTGAGTGTCACATGAGTTTCACATTACCATTCCACTAAGCGCAGTTATCACATGAATTCAGAGGATTTTATTAGGAGTTGAGAGGATTGTATTAGGAGTTGACAGGATTTTATTAGGGCCTATACTAACACACGAACTACACGTTACTTCAACTCCGAGCTGTAAAATGTAGTTTGACTAATTAGCTCGACTTTGTGAGCTGTAAAATGTAGTTTGACTAATTAGCTCGACTCTCCGAGTTGTAAAATGTAGTTTGACTAATTAGCTCGACTTGGAGGTGCTAGATGGAGTTCAACTGTCACATGGACTACACATTACCATGCCATTAAGTTCAGTTTTCAAATCAGCTATTTTTATTTATTTTTTCCAACTACCACAAATTGTAGTTATGACATGAGCTATATTTTATTTTTTTATAATTGTTTATTAGGAGTTCAAACGATTAATTGTTAATTTAAAAGTTAACATAAATCTATTGTAGATAATAAAAGATATTTGAGTTATCCTCACTTCTAGCTTCCAAATGGAGTTCGACTCAGCCTTATGCACATTAACTCGACTCCCAATTGGTAGGTGGAGTTCGCGTGTCTCATGAGTTGCACAATACCATGTTGTTAAGTGTAGTTATCACATTAGTTCAGAGGAATTTATTAGGAGTTCGAACTATTTTATTAAGAGTTCGTCTCTTACGTGATTGCACATTAGCTAGACTCCTAGATGCCAAATGCAGTTGGACTAAGCCATAAGTAATTAGAGTTGAAGTTAAGCTAATAGTTGTATCTAATAGTTAAGCTAATATAAATTTATTGTAGTTAATAAAAGAGCTATGAGTTATTGTGACTTCTAGCTTCCAAATGGAGTTTGAGTAAGCCTTATGCACATTAACTGGACTCTCAATTGGTAGGTGAAGTTCAAGTGTCATATTAGTTGCACAATACCAGTCCACCAAGTGGAGTTATCACACGAGTTCAGAGGAAATTATTAAGAGTTCGAACTATTTAATTAGGAGTTCAACTCTTACAAGACTGTACATTAGCTAGACTCCTACATGCCAAATGCACTTGGACTAAGTCTTAAGTGATTAGACTTGAATTTAAGCTAATAGTTGCAGAACCATTGGAGTTAAGATAATAGTTGCATATAATGGTTAAGCTAATAGTTATCCAATAAAACTTTGATTAGAGTTGAAGTTAAGCTAATAGTTCTAGAATCATTATAGTTGAGCTAATAGTTGTATCTAATAATTGATGGAGTTAAGCTAGTAGTTGTATCTAATAATCGAATAGTTGAAGATTAATTTTAATTTTTAAAACTATCAATAACTCTACTAATCACATGTTAATTAAATTATTTTCTATTTTTTTGAAATTATTAATTATTAATTTTGGATGACACACATAGACTCAATCTCGACTGTACACTTGTCTCATTCTCCTTTAATCTTGGACGATGCCCATAGAATCAATCTGGACAGTACACTTGTCTCATTCTCATCGGTAGATGAAAAGGCATATATGGTAGTCCACCCAAAAATTCTAACATGTATACACCTATCGACGTAATTAATTTTTATTTTTATAAATGTGATATATTTATAATTATTTCTTATGTTATAAATATTAATTTTATTTTTATAAATGTGATATATTTATAATTATATTTCCGATGATTAGTTGAAATCTTATTTCCTAATCATTACAATATAGTGCAAACGGTTTAATTTCAATTTCATTAAGGAATTTAAGTGGATCATTTATTTATTTCTAAATGACGATAGGAAAGACTGATGTGAATGGGATCATTTGATAGCTAAAATTGCATCTGCAATCTGTACGATTACGAGTTAATCCTTTTCCCAACACTGAACTCTTAAATACATCCGTAAAAGTAATAAAACAACTCAGCATGAATCAAACTCCTAAAGTTTAGGTGACTTTGTTTGAGAAATGGAGTGTATTTCTTATTTATTTAATCTCTTAATTTAGGAAGCCATGAGGATGCTAAGCAACAAAGGTTTTTGAAATGGATTGGTCTCAATTTTGAGCAGATTGTGATCTTGCGGGACCAAACTCGAGGCCTCCGCCATATTTAAAAGTAACCCTCGGCCAATGCCCTTTGACCCATTTTGCGTGCCCGATGTACACCCGCTTAACCGATAAATGATTTAGTTTTAAATTTTGAACACTTGATCTTCCCACTTATGATTTTCGCACACAAATTTCAAATTTTTTCAAAGTAACTAGAAGCATGTTATATTATTAAAAAATATTGGTGATCCATATTATAGTATTTAATAACTCGTATCATATACACTTACTATGATTACCAATGCATAGAAACCATGTGAAAAAAAATGCATAGAACACTTAATTAGCTATATCAATACATGGCATTATAATACATAGCATTATGACTTTTATAGGATATGTGCAATCATGGTTCAATCTCACTAGTTATTAACTATGTTATTAAGGTAAGTAATTTTATTAGGGTGTAACTACTTGTGAATGCTAGTAATTAATGGTTGTTTGTATATGTGATTAGTATTCTTATTATATTAAGATAATTTGCAGCAAGTGTATGAGAAGTTTGAGCATCAATTTAAAATGTATATTTAAAATATTTTAGCAAAAAATTAATACAATTTAATATTTATAAAAAATGTATAATAATTTCAATGGTATATTTACTAGTACTATGGAAAACAATGCTTGATATTGAGAACACAAGTATTAATTTAATTAAATTTTGAAGTTTGTATAATCGTTATTTTTTAAAATTAAAGATAAAATTGTTTAGTTTTTGAGATTGGTTTTATTGATTTTTAACGTCATATATTTAATTTACAATATAATAATTAACAAAAAAATTGCACAATACAAATACAGATTAATGTATTTCAAACTAAAACTTAATTTAATTGTTGACATTGTGTTAGCAACCGTACACTATGTGGTGCACTACTTTTTTTTTGTTGTTGTTAAAATTACAATTCATGAAAATATGGTGCATGGTATTTTAATAGATCAAAGTTGTTAAAATGGCCTCATGTAATAGTTTTTAAATGGATGAAATATTTATTGCAAAAGTTTTAGATTTTGTTGATTAATTTGAATCATTGATTGTTTCATATTATATGTTGTATATTCTCTTGAAACGCAATTAGGTTATTCATGTTATCCATATTATATTATTTTTACTTTTTTGAAATTCACTTGCAATTTGATTATATCCAAACGAAATGATACTCAGTGTGTAAACTAAATGACACTCAGTATGCAATTATGCTATCCATGTTATATTGTAGCACTTGTTTGTAAGGGGCAGGGACTAGCTACTACGTAGCACTTGTTTATTTAATGAAATATCAATTTTGAAAATTTTAATGTTTGGGACTTTGAATTTGACATGTCACTTTCATCTTTGTAACGTTTTATTTATTTTTTCTTCTTTTCTTTTTTAAATCAAGGAGAATATGTTAGATTTACAATGTTTTTTTTTCATTTTAATCAAGGAGAATAGGTACACATTAGTGGAATTCATTGATGAGACTAGGGTTCGGATGAGAAGAAACTATCGCGATGCTAATACCACAACCATGTTGAACAAGATATTCAAGTTTTGAATCTAAGAACACCCCAATATTTTTGCGTTGAACACCATCCGGTGCGGGGCGTCCGTCATTCAGTCTTGACGCAGTGGGCTAGTAGAGCTTCAATGTTAGACTCGACAAGTTAATGTTTGTGAGGATAGGGTAGTAGAACACAACACAAAAATACGTGTTTTATGTTCGTGTGAGGTGGGAAGATTCAACATTCATCACCATTAATGATGTTTGATTTATAGGTAATTATGCACTTGAATCTCTTTTGTATAAGTGCTTGCAGATAGGGATAATGGAATGGGACTAGACTCATTTTTCCTCTTGAACGTTCCATACTGTCGTGTGGCATCGACATGAACTTGCTAGTTGGGCAAGTATCACCGAGAAAACGCCCCATGGAAACCTTGTGACTAAACCCAATCTAGGCACCTTAGAGTTTGCGGAATGTCAAGTGCTCATTTCACCGTAGGAGATGTTGCACCATCGCCACCTAACCATAGGAAATGCTACGCCATTTCCTCCCCCGATCCAACAAAAATTGAACGACCAATTACTCGACATCTGATGATGACATCTCCCATCTAGTCTCAATCCCAGATGGTGCTCGAAGATCTTGTCTTGGCTCCACCCGGACACATACCTTCATTGCATCTATCAATGATATTGTCCTAGCATGGTTGACACATCATGTTGAATCGCACCATCCTCCGACGAGCTTAGCATACAACTCCTTGTTGGTTTGCCCCATCCTATTCAACTAGACATCCTTAGTTTTCCTAGCTTGCATGCTAGTACACTGTCATGTCTGTCTCATGGCCATCAATCATGTGTTGGAGATCAAGGCTTCCAAAACGATATGAGATCGTCATACACCCTTAGTCATGTATGTCTGGCATGCCTTGCATCACGCCAATTCCAATGGTGCTTGATGTAGGGTCGTGGTAGATAACAATAGTGGGGCACTTATTTTTAGTACTTCACAATATGTTGCCATACGTTCGTCATCAACATGGGTGGTTGTGACATTGTCCTTAGGAAAAATTGATCACACATTTTGGTCCTAGTCACCATATATTTTAAGGAGATACACATGGGTATTGATACAAATGGTTGAGCATATACCCTCTACGGACTTCATTCAAGCTCTCCAATGATTATCAGCTCTCAATGCATGGGAAATCTCTCGAAGAAAAGTCGCTCCAACATCATTCCCCAATTCCATGCCATTCAAGTCATAGATATCCCCACCCCATAAATTCACCTTGACTTGTAGTGATTTTTAACCAAACATCAACAATTCTTTAACACACCTTGTGGCTTGCCCCCCTTATCTAGTGAGCATGATCATGGTATTCCCTTGATTCTTGGAAATCAACCCCCAAATTCATGTCCTTATCGACACCCATTTTCTTAGAAGAATGAAATTGGATTATTCAATAACTATTGGGGTTAGTCATTTGTCCTAGTACTAGTCCTTATGCATTTCTAGTGTTCATGGTATTAAAGAAAGAAGGAAATTGGTGTATGTGTTCTAATTTTTGTGCTCTCAATAAAATGACTATTAAAGACGTTTCGGGTAATTTTTCCAGTAGGAATTAGCCGTCGATATACATTGATAGAGGAATTTTTTGAGCGCACAATGGTTCTAATAAAGATTTCCTCGCAAGATTTTTGCAAAAGTGACCGATTTTTTTTTCCAAAACTGTAACGATTAGCTAACTCCAATGTAATGTTCGGTGGTCGTAATAATTTTGAGAATTTGTAGATGGTAAAAGCACATTGTCGCAACCAAGGATGTCCTAATTGTTACGAGTAACATCACAAAGATATCATGAAGTAGTGTCACATAACTTTCCTACACACATATATCATGAAGTAGTGTCACATAACTTTCCTATGAATTTGGTTAGGGTTGGATTAATTTCTTAAAGGACCTTTAGAATTTGTTATGATCGATAATGATAAAGAGATGAAAAAAACCATCCAAAAGAAGATTAATACTTTTTGTACTTGTAAAAAACCAAGTATACTGATATGGAACAGGATCGAACCCAACTACCATCAATCAATATGTGGGTAATTGAATAGAAGGAAATAGAAACCCAACAACCATCAATCAATCAGTTGGGTAATGATATAGAAGGAAACAAAAACCCTACAACCATGAATCTGAGGAAACAAAAACATAAATCACCAATAAAACCTTACAATTGTGGGAATAGTGAACAAGATAATGACCATCCCAATCTACAAACTTAAATAAATGACCATTTAGGTAAGGAACATATCGCTAAAGTTTTGGATGTATGTATATGAGTCGAGTGGATTTCCCAGAGAAAGTAATTAGCATGAAATTCAGTCGAATTCATTTTAAAAACCGACTAAGTCTACCGATACGGAGCCAGATCGAACCCAACAGCCATCAATCTATCTGTGGGTAAGGTGGGTAATGGCTATGTATTGAACCAAACAACCATCAATATATTTGTGGGTAAAGTGGGTAATGGCTATGTATCAAACCCAACAGCCAACAACCATCGATTGATTTGTGGGTAAGGTGGGTAATGGGTTTGTATCAAACCCAATAGCCAACAACCATCAATATATATGTAGGTATTGTGGGTAATGGATTCAAACCCAAAAACCATCATTCTATATATGGGTAATCAATCGATCTTATTCATTTTGAATTAAACAACAGAGATAACAGAGACTTGAACTTACATTAAAGTTGAGAAGGAGTATTAACCTGGGAAAGGGGTTATTCTTCACTGCCTTTTCTCCATATTTGCGCCAATGATAGACATGTTTCAGATGATCGAGCAAACCTAGGCTCACGGTTCTATTTTTTAACCTTTTTCCTGCACAAATACCAGTAATTTATATTAGAAAAGATTATAGGGCCTAAAGAAACGAATAATATAGCAAATTACCTTACATAATTTATATATTACCTTGCATAATTTACATATTACCTGAGCGGCGTCTTGCGCATGCTTCTTCTGTGGCCACCATGGCAAGGTTGAAAATATTTACAGATTACCTAAGAGGCCTCCTGTGCAGTCTTCAGCAGCAAATATCTAACCTCCTCCTCTATCAATCACACAGACAAACATGGCTAAGATCCAGACTTATCCATCAAGAATCAAACTGACCTAGATTCAAACTGAGACACTCGAACACATAGGCATTCCAGTCTAGACCATAGACAGAGGAGGAGGAAAATGTTAATCTGGGTAAAATTCCATATATATGCATTTCTTTCAACACATACCTTCAACAGATAGTTTTTTTTCCTTCCTTTTCCTCCTTTCTAGAAGCTTCCCAAAATATCTAACAAAATATTAAATGCTTTTCAGAACATCCTCCTTAACAAAATTTGAATTTGTGAGAGTTTGAATGTGAGATGTCACTTTATTCTCTATTTTATAAAGTATAAATTTTGAAAATTTGAATGTTTGGGACTTTGAATTTGAGATGTCACTTTCATCTTAGTAAAGTTTCAATGTTTTTTTTTTTCTTTTAATCAGGGATAATGGGTTAGATTTTCAATGTTTTTTGTTTTCATTTTAATCAAGAGAATAGGTACACATTAGTGCCATTCACCAAGGAGGCTAGTTTTCGAAAGAGAAGAAACTATCCTCATGCTAACACCACAAGCACGTTGAGCAAGCTATTCGAATTTTGAATCTAGGTAGATCCTTCTCCATAGAAAATCAAAGCAGATGCGGTTAGCGTTCTCGAGTATACCCTTGGGGATCCAGGCCAATGTCATCCAGTACACTGGGATATCCTCTAGAACAGATTTGACCAGAACAAGCCTGCCATCCCTCGACAGCGAGCGATGACACCATGGTTTGAGTCGCTTGTCTAGTTTTTCCAGCAGCCAGGCCCAGACCTGCTTCCGATAGTCATTAGGTTTTATAAAGAACCCAAGATAGTGTATACCCTGTTCAAAAGCTGTTGTATGAAAAGGGAAAAGTTTCGATAAGACCCTTTCTTCCTCCCTGGATAAGAGATAGGGGATGACCGTGTATTTGCCAATGTTAATGCCCATGCCTGTTTCTTTGGAGAAGAGCTTGAGAATATCATCTAAAGCACATAAATCCCTAGCTGAGCCTGAACAAAAGATCAAGATGTCATCAACAAAGAGCAAATGTGAGATGTGGAGGTTCTGTGCAAGTTGCAGACCAGTGAAATTGCCCAGCCTTATCACCTCCTTAAGTGCACGGCTGAGACCCTCAGCCACCAAAAGGAATAAAAGAGGTGACAGTGGGAAGCCTTGTCGAAGCCCATGCTCCACATGGAAGAATGGTGAGGTTGCACCATTGATGAGAAGCAAAAAGGAGACAGTGGTGATACAGCTCAGAATCCATCTGATAAACGCAATATCAAAACCGAGGTGCATTAAAATCAAACGAAGATAAAGCGAGCTTACCTTGTCAAATTCCTTTGCGAGGTCAATTTTAAAAATGGCTCCTTTTATATTTTCGACTTTTATATTGTGTAATCCTACCTGGGCCACCCCAATAGCTTCATGAATCAATATGCCTTCCAAGAAGCCAAATTGTTCCAATGAAATATGTGATATTATTGTGATATT
>LPNX010277455.1:30116-44620 GCA_001517045.1 Pseudotsuga menziesii
AAAAAATGAATTAAAACAACAATTAAAACAAATTAAAAAATAAAATTAAAATAATATAATGTATATATATTATTATATCTCAAAAAAACATAAAACTTATATAGGTAATTTTAGACAAAGATCTACATATCTAAATACATAAAGTCGTATTATAAAAAGCATGTACAAAGATCTACAAATAGAAAAATCTACAAACAAATACACATAGATTTGCGTACAAAAATCATGTACAAAGATTTCAAACACAAACATAAAATTGCATACAAAAACACATCATTTCATACAACAAACATAAAAATTGTTTCATTTAACAGAGAGTTGCATACAAAGATCTACACACACAAACACCTAGAGTTACATACAAAAATCTACATACAAAAACACATAGATTTGCATACAAAAATTATGTACAAAGATTTCAAAAAAAAACATACACAAACACATAGAGTTACATACAAAAATACATAGATTTGCATACAAAAATTATGTACAAAGATTTCAAAAACAAACATACAGTGGCATACAAACATAAAAATCAATTTCATTTAACAAACAAAGAGTTGCATACAAAGATCTACAAACACAAACACATAGAGTTACATATAAAAATCTACATACAAAAACACATAGATTTGCATACAAAAATTATGTACAAAGATTTCAAAAACAAACATACAATTGCATACAAAAGCACATCATTTCATACAATAATTTTATTTAACAAAGAGAGTTACATACAAAAAACATTATTTTATTTAACAAACAAAATACATGGAGTTGCATACAAAAAAACATTATTCCAGTTAACATTAAAATCATCTCATCTCCCAAACACATAGAATTACAGAATCCATTATTTCATCTAACAAACATACAAAAAAACATTAATTCAGCTAAGAAACATTAAAATCATCTCAACTATCAAACATATAGATTTAAATGAAAAAAGATCTCTAACGCAACCAAAGAATGCACTAAAATTAGAGAATAAAAGTTGAAAATAAATTATAAATAACTCACAAAATAAATGAAAATAAAAATAAAACAAATATATAAATTGTTATTTAATAATTTCATTTATTTATGTGTTAAAACAATTATGAAATTAATTTATGTAAAAACATGAATTGTAAAATGAAGTTTATTTGTGTGAAAAGAATTATGAAATTAGTATGTGTGAAACAATAAATGGAAAATGAAATTTGTGTATTAGAGAAATTATAAAATTAGTTCATTTAGAGACAACAAAAAAAAAACATATCACATAATACTACCACAGCCTACTCTAAAGATGATGGGGGGCCCCACCATCTAGAGCACTTGGATGGGTTTAATCCCATTCCAAAAAAATATATTTCCTTTTATTAAAAATAATACGTTTGTAAATAAACTCTCTTTACAAAACTCTCAAAAAATTAAACTATACAATCTCAAAAAATTAAACTATAGAAGTTCATGGTATATCACTTTTCACTTCAAAGTGATATAAATAACATTAAATCCATCTTCAAAGATGTTGATAGCTTAAAAGAAAACAAACCCAATCAAATATTAGACATCTCTATTTAAATATGAATTTAAATAAAATATGAAAAAAAAACATGAAAAATATAAATAATTACCTTAACAAAAGCATTTCAAAATTATTTTTTAAAATATAAAAAATACAAATATCAACCAAAAAATAGAAAACCAACTGCATGGTGTTGCTCTATGTAAACGGACTGCTTGTCAGTTTTGAATGATGTGTGTTGAAACAAATTGAAACAAATTATGGAAGGATTTTGAAAACTATGTTTTAAAATAACAGATGTTAAAATATTAAAATGAAAAAGAAATATAAATAGATGAGAAAAACTAGTGAGAAGAAGATTAACACTTTTTTTTACTTGGATAGAACCCAACTGCCATCAATAAATCCGTGGATATAAGGAAACAAAAATCCAACAGCCATCAATCAATATGTGGGGTGACTGAATATAAAGAAACACAGACCTACAACCATCAAAATGAGGAAACAGAAACCTTTGAATGCAGATGACTCCTGGAAAGGGAAGGCAGGACTAACCAATCTTTCCAACTGTGACAAATACTCTGACAAATCATCGTTCAGATGCCTAACTGTAACAAATACTCTGGGAAATTGAACCTTTCAGTCCATAATGATTGGATAATTTGTGACAGAAAAAAGCAAAAATAATCCAACTATTTTAACATAGAATATTGCACAGAAGAGGGCTTACACAGGAATGTCATCCAAAAGACAATAAAAAATGAAGACGGTAGAAATTTATGAGAGAAAAATATGAAGCTTCATAAATCCAGATATCCCATATTATAAACATTGTTACAATTGGAAAGCTTGCAAACTTACACTGTAGATTGCAATCATGGATGGAATCTAAAGACCTTGACAAAACCATAAGTGAAAGAATCTAAATTATTTCAATTATAAAGCCTCTAAATTATTTTAATTCTAAAGTCTTAAAGCCTCAAAATTATTTTAATTATTAAGTCTGAAAGCTGTGCAACAAGCTGGCATGTTTGGTGTCTAAATCTAAAAAGCTTAAAGGCTGTCTAACAATGCAGTATGTATTTCAGAAAGTTTAGAGACTTCAACAGGGCACGACAGATCCGAAATCGGAGGACAGAATACACTTCAACGGGACAACAAGATCATTGGTTGGGCTATTGAAAGACATTTTAGAAACCGACTAAGTCTACCCATACAGAGTCGGCTCGAACCCAACAGCAAGGTGGGTAATGGCTCCGTATCGAACCCAACAACCATTCATATATTCATATATTTGTGGGTGTGGGTAACGTGGGTAATGCCTCCAAACGAACCCAACAACCATCAATTTATTTGTGAGTAATGGTTCTATATCGAACCCAACAGCCAATCGCTGGTAATCAATCTTTTTTATTCATTCATTTTGAATTAAACAAAGAGATTTGAACTTACATTAAAATTGAGAAGGAGTATTGACCAGGGGCTAATCTCCATATCCAGATGATCGACCAAACCTAGGTTGGCTGTTCCGTTTTGACCCTCTTTCCTCCACAAATACCAGTATAAAACAATAATTTATATTTGCAAACAATCTAGGGCCTGGAGCCACGCTTAATCCAGCAGATTACCTGAGCTGAGCCACCTCCTGTGCAGGATTCTTTTGTGGCCGCCATGGCAAGGCTGTCAGTTGGTATCAGAATAGAGCAGTTGATCAAGGCCTGTTCCTTCTCACGATTCTGGTTCCTTGGCAGGCATGAACCCAGCAGCAAAGGCGGAGGTGAGAGCAGCAAGAGAGGTGGGAAAGGCAATATCGCCCTCAACTAACCTTACATTCTTAAAACCAGGCAGGACCACCAGGATACCTGTTACTTGATCGGCTTCCTGCGTAGTGTTTAACAGCGGATATCTAACCTCCTCCTCCTCCTCCTCTATCAATCACACACACATGAATCAGACAAACATACCCAGACTCAGACACCAAGCACAGACCATAGATAGAGGAGGAAGACCATAGACAGAGGAGGAGGAAAATGTTAAACGCTGTGTAAAATTCTATATATGTATATCTTTCAACACGTGCCTACCTTCAACGAATAGTTTTTTTTTTCTGCTTTTGTCTTTTTCTAAAAGATTCTAGAAGTTTCACAAAAAGCAAATGCTTTTCAAAAAAATCCTTCCTCCTCACAAAATTTGAATGCGAGATTGCACTTTATTATTATCTCTTAACAAAATTTGAATGTCAGATGTCATTTTATTAATATCCTTACGGCCGGCAGGAATATAATGCAATAGATAAAGCAGTTGACTATGTATTAACAACGTTTTGGACTAAAAATTTACTTTAAGGTAAACATTACAAATATCAATTTTTATTTTTATAACTATAATTATCTTGTGTTTGATTGGTTTATAAAGTAAAAGTCTTATTGTGTAATAAAAACAGTTTTATCATCTAAGTTAATAGCATTAATACAAAGTGATGAAATAATTTCAAAATAATATTTCTTGATAAATGAACAATCCAAAAACATTGCCAAATGTCTACTCACATTAAGTTGAGTTACACACATTAAATTGGGTAACGTTACTTGTAATTGTTGTGCGATAATGGAGTTAATACATATTAACAATCTTTTGACATGAGCTATTTTTTCTATTTTTTATAATTGTTTATAAGGATTTCGAACTATTAATAGTTAATTTAAAAGTTAATATAAATTTATTGTAGTTAATAAAAGAGCTAAAGAGCTTTTGACTTCTAGCTTCCAAATGGAATTGGACTAAGCCTTATGCACATTAACTGGACTCTCAATTGGTAAGTGGAGTTAGAGTGTCACATGAGTTTCACATTACCATTCCACCAAGTGCAGTTATCAAATGAATTCAGAGGATTTTATTAGGAGTTGAGAGGATTTTATTAGGACATATACTATCACACGAACTAAACGTTACATCAACTCTGAGCTATAAAATTTAGTTTGACTACTTAGCTCGACTCTTTGAGCTATAAAATGTAGTTTGACTAATTAGCTCGACTCTCCGAGCTGTAAAATGTAGTTTGACGAATTAGCTCGACTTAGAGGTGCTAGATGGAATTCAAATGTCACATGGACTACACATTACCATGCCATTAAGTTCACTTTTCACATGAGCTATTTTTATTTATTTTTTCCAACTACCACAAATTGTATTTATCACATGAGCTATATTTTATTTTTTTATAATTGTTTATTAAGAGTTCAAACGATTAATTGTTAATTTAAAAGTTAACATAAATCTATTGTAGATAATAAAATATCTCTGAGTTATCCTCACTTCTAGCTTCCAAATGGAACTTTCGACCAAGCCTTATGCACATTAACTCGACTCCCAATTGGTAGGTGGAGTTCGAGTGTCTCATGAGTTCCACAATACCATGTTGTTAAGTGTAGTTATCACATTAGTTCAGAGGAATTTATTAGGACTTCGAACTATTTTATTAAGAGTTCGGCTCTTACGTGATTGCACATTAGCTAGACTCCTAGATGCCAAATGCAGTTGGACTCAGCCGTAAGTAATTAGAGTTGAAGTTAAGCTAATAGTTGTATCTAATACTTAAGATAATATAAATTTATTGTAGTTAATAAAAGAGCTATGAGTTATCGTGACTTCTAGCTTCCAAATGGAGTTCGAGTAAGCCTTATGCACATTAACTGGACTCTCAATTGGTAGGTGGCGTTCGAGTGTCACATTAGTTTCACAATACTAGTCCACCAAGTGGAGTTATCACATGAGTTCAGAGGAAATTATTAAGAGTTCGAAGTATTTAATTAGGAGTTCGACTCTTACATGACTATACATTAGCTAGACTCCTAGATGCCAAATGGACTTGGACTAAGTCGTAAGTGATTAGACTTGAATTTAAGCTAATAGTTGTAGAACCATTGGAGTTAAGCTAATAGTTGCATATAATGGTTAAGCTAATAGTTATCCAATAAAACTTTGATTAGAATTGAAGTTAAGCTAATAGTTCTAGAATCATTATAGTTGAGCTAATAGTTGTATCTAATAATTGATGGAGTTAAGCTAGTAGTTGTATCTAATAATCGAATAGTTGAAGATTAATTTTAATTTTTAAAACTATCACTAACTCTTCTTATCACATGTTAATTAAATTATTTTCTATTTTTTTGAATTATTAATTATTAATTTTGGACGTCACATGTAGAATCAATCTGGACTGTACACTTGTCTCGTTCTCCTTTAATCTTGGATGACACCCATAGAATCAATCTCGATAGTACACTTGTCTCATTCTCGTTGGTAGATGAAAAGGCATAGATGGTAGTCCACTCGAAAATTCTAACATATATACGCCTATCGATGTAATTAATTTTTATTTTTATAAATGTGATATATTTATAATTATTTCTTATGTTATAAATATTAATTTTATTCTTATAAATGTGATATATTTATAATTATCTTTCTTGTGATTAGTTGAAATCTTATTTCCTAATCATCACAATATAGTACAAAGAGTTTAATTTCAATTTCATTAAGGAATTTAAGTGGATCATTTATTTATTTCTAAATGATGATAGGGAAGACTAATGTGAATGGGATAATTTAATAGCTATAATTGCATCTACAATCGGTACGATTACGAGTTAATCCTCTGCCCAACACTGAACTCTTAAATGCAGTCGTAAAAGTAATAAAACAACTTAGCAGGAATCAAAATCCTAAAGTTTAGGTGACTTTGTTTGGGAAATGGAGTGTATTTCTTATTTATTTAATCTCTTAATTCAGGAAGCCATGTAGATGCTAAGCAACAAATGTTTTTGAAATGGATTGGTCTCAATTTTGAGCATATTGTGATATTGCGGGACCAAACTGGAGGCCTTCACCATATTTAAAAGTAACCCTTGGCGAGTGCCCTTTGATGCATTTTGCGTGCCTGATGTACACCCGCTTAACCGATAAATGATTTAGTTTTAAAATTTGAACACTTGATCTTCCCACTTATGATTTTCACACGCAAATTTTGAAATTTTTCAAAGTAACTAGAAACATGTTATATTATTAAAAAATATTGGTGATCCATATTATAGTATTTAATAACTCGTATCATATACTCTTACTATGATTACCAATGCATAGAAACCGTGTGAAAAAAAATGCATAGAACACTTAATTAGCTATATCAATACATGGCATTATAATACATAGCATTATGACTTTTATAGGATATGTGCAATCATGGTTGAATCTCACTAGTTATTAACTATCTTATTAAGGTAAGTAATTTTATTAGGGTGTAACTAATGGTGAATGCTAGTAATTAATGGTTGTTTTTATATGTGATTAGTATTCTTATTATATTAAGATAATTTGCAGCAAGTATATGAGAAGTTTGAGCATCAATTTAAAATGTATATTTAAAATATTTTATCAAAAAATTAATATAATTTAATATTTATAAAAAATGTATAATAATTTCAATGGTATATTTACTAGTACTATGGAAAACAATGCTTGATATTGAGAACACAAGTATTAATTAAATTAAATTTTGAAGTTTGTATAATTGTTACTTTTTAAAATTAAAGATAAAAGTGTTTAGTGTTTGAGATTGGTTTTATTAATTTTTAATTTCATATATTTAATTTACAATATAATAATTAAGAAAAAATTTGCACAATACAAATACAGATTAATGTATTTCAAACTAAAACTTAATTTAGTTGTTGACATTGTGTTAGCAACCCGCACACTATGTGGTGCACTACTTTTTTGTTGTTGTTGTTAAAATTACAATTCATGAAAATATGGTGCATGGTATTTTATTAGATCAAAATTGTTAAAATGGCCTCATGTAATAGTTTTTAAATGGATGAAATATTTATTGCAAAGTTGATTAATTTATCATTGATTGTTTCATATTATATGTTGTATATTCTCTTGAAATGCAATTAGGTTATTCATGTTATCCATATTATATTATTTTTACTCTTTTGAAATTCACTTCCAATTTGATTATATCCAAACTAAATGACACTTAGTGTGTAAACTAAATGACACTCAGTATGTAATTATGCTATCCATGTTATATTGTAGCACTTGTTTGTAAGCGGCAAGGACTAGCTACTACGTAGCACTTGTATATTTAATAAAATATCAATTTTGAAAATTTTAATGTTTGGGACTTTGAATTTGATATGTCACTTTCATCTTTGTAAAGTTTTAATTTTTTTTCTTTTTTTTCTTTTTTTAATCAAGGAGAATATGTTAGAGTTACAATGTTTTTTTTTCATTTTAATCCAGGAGAATAGGTACAGATTAGTGGCATTCATTGATGATACTAGGGTTTGGATGAGAAGAAACTATCGCGATGCTAATACCACAACCACGTTGAATGAGCTATTCGAGTTTTGAATCTAAGAACACCCCAATATTTTTTTGTTGAACACCTTCCGATGCGGGGCGTCCGTGATTCAGTCTTGACGCAATGGGCTAGTAGAGCTTCAATGTTAGACTCGACAAGTTAATGTTTGTTAGGATAGGGTAGTAGAACACAACACAAAAATACGTGTTTTGTGTTGGTGTGAGGTGGGAAGATTCAACATTCATCACCATTAATGATGTTTGATTTATAGGTACTTATGCACTTGAATCTCTCATGTATAAGTGCTTGCAGATAGGGATAATGTCATGGGACTATACTCATTTTTCCTCTTGAACATGTCGTGCGGCATCGACATGAACTTGCTAGTTGGGAAAGTATCACCCAGAAAATGCCTCATGGAAACCTCTTGACTAAACCCAATCTAGGCACCTTAGATTTTGTTGAATGTCAAGTGATCGTTTCACCGTAGGAGATGTTGCACCATCACCACCCAACCATAGGCAATGCTACGCCATTGCCTCCCCCAATCCAACAAAATTTGAACGACCGATTACTCGACATCTGATGATGATATCTCCCATCTAGTCTCAATCCCAGATGGTGCTCAAAGATCTTTTCTTGGCTCCACCCGGACACATACCTTCATTGCATCTATCAACGCTATTGTCCTAGCATGGTTGACACATCATGTTGAATCACACCATCCTCCAACGAGCTTAGTATACAACTCCTTGTTGGTTTGCCCCATCCTATTCAACTAGACATCCTTAGTTTTCCTATCTTGCACGCTAGTACATTATCATGTCTGTCTCATGGCCATCAGTCATGTGTTGGCCATGAAGGCTTCCAAAATGATATGGGCTCGTCATACACCCTTAGTCATGTATGTCTAGCATGCCTTGCATCATGCCAATTCTAATGGTGCTTCACGTAGGGTCGTGGCAGATAACAATAGTGGGGCACTTATTTTTAGTACTTCACAATATGTTGCCATACGTTCATCATCAACATGGGTGGTTGTGATGTTGTCCTTAGGGAAAATTGATCACACATTTTGGTCCTAGTCACCATATATTTTAAGGAGATACACATGGGTATCGATACAAATGGTTGAGCATATACCCTCTAAGGACTTCATTCAAGCTCTCCAATGATTATCATCTCTCAATGCATGGGAAATCTCTCAAAGAAAAGTCACTCCAACATCATTCCCCAATTCCATGCCATTCAAGTCATGGATATCCCCACCACATAAATTCACCTTGACTTATAGTGATTTTTAACCAAATATCAACAAGTCTTTAACACACCTCGTTGCTTCCCCCCCTTATCTAGTGAGCATGATCATGGTATTTCCTTGATTCTTGGAAATCAACCCCCAAATTCATGTCCTTATCGACGCCCATTTTCTTAGAAGAATGAAATTGGATTATTCAATAACTATTGGGGTGAGTCATTTGTCCTAGTACTAGTCCTTATGCATTTCCAGTGTTCATGGTATTAAAGAAAGAAGGAAATTGGTGTATGTGTTCTAATTTTTGTGCTCTCAATAAACTCACTATTAAAGACGTTTCGAGTAATTTTTCCAGTAGGAATTAGTCGTCGATATACGTTGATAGAGGAATTTTTTGAGTGCACAATGGTTTTAATAAAGATTTCCTTGCAAGATTTCTGCAAAAGTGACCCAATTTGTTTTTCCAAAACTGTAACGATTAGCTAACTCCAATGTAATGTTTGGTGGTTGTAATAATTTTGAGAATTTGCAGATGGTAAAAGCACATTGTCGCAACAAAGGCCATCCTAATTTTTACGAGTAATATCACACAGATATCATGAAGTAGCATCACATAACTTTCCTACACACATATATCATGAAGTAGTGTCACATAACTTTCCTATGAAGTTGGGTAGGGTCGGATTAATTTCCTAAAGGCCCTTTATAATTTGTTATGATCGATAATGATAAACTGATGAAAAAAACCAGCCAAAAGAAGATTAACACTTTTTCTACTTGTAAAAAACCAAGTATACTCATATGGAGCAGGATCGAACCCAACTACCATCAATCAATATGTGGGTAATTGAATAGAAGGAAATAGAAACCCAACAACCATCAATCAATCAGTGGGGTAATGGGATATAAGGAAACAAAAACCATACAACAGCCAACAACCATCGATCGAACCCAATAGCCAACAACCCAACACCCAACTTTGTGGGTAAAGTGGGTAATGGCTCTGTATGAAACCCAATAGCCAACAACCATCGATCGATTTGTGGGTAAGGTGGGTAATGGATTCATATTGAACCCAATAGCCAACAACCAGCAATATATATGTAGGTATTATGGGTAATGGATTCAAACCCAACAACCATCTTTCTATCTATGGGTAATCAATCGATCTTATTCATTTTGAATTAAACAACACAAATAATAGAGACTTGAACTTACATTAAAGTTGAGAAGGACTATTAACTTGGGAAATGGGTTATTCTTCACTGTCTTTTCTCCATATTTGCGCCAACGATAGACATCTTTCAGATGATCGAGCAAACCTACGCTCACGGTTCTATTTTTTACCCTTTTTCCTGCACAAATACTAGTAATTTATATTAGCAAACATTATAGGGCCTAAAGACATGTATAATCTATCAAATTACCTTACATAATTTATATATTACCTTGCATAATTTACATATTACCTGAGCGGCCTCTTGCGCATGCTTCTTCTGTGGCCGCCATGGCAAGGTTGAAAATATTTACAGATTACCTAAGAGGCCTCCTGCGCAGTCTTCAGCATCAGATATCTAACCTCCTCCTCTATCAATCACACAGACAAACATGACTCAGATCTAGACTCATTCATCAAGAATCAAACTGACCGAGATTCAAAGTCAGACATGTGAACACACAGGCATTCCAGTCTAGACCATAGGCAGAGGAGGAGGAAAATGTTAATCTGGGTAAAATTCCATATATATATGCATTTCTTTCAACACATACCTTCAAGGGATAGTTTTTTTTCGTGCCTTTTCCTCCTTTCTAGAACCTTCCCAAAAAATCTAACAAAATCTTAAATGCTTTTCAAAAAATCCTCCTTAACAAAATTTGAATTTGTGAGAGTTTGAATGTGAGATGTCACTTTATTCTCTATTTTATAAAGTATCAATTTTGAAAATTTGAATGTTTGGGAGTTGAATTTGAGATGTCACTTTCATCTTAGTAAAGTTTCAATGTTTTTTTTTCTTTTAATCAGGGATAATAGGTTAGATTTTCAATGTTTTTTGTTTTCATTTTAATCAAGAGAATAGGTACACATTAGTGCCATTCACCAAGGAGGCTAGGTTTCAAAAGAGAAGAAACTATCCTGATGCTAACACCACAAGCACGTTGAGCAAGCTATTCGAATTTTGAATCTAAGCAGACCCTGCTCCATAGAAAACGAAAGCAGATGCGGCGATCCTTCTCCAGTATACCCTTGGGGATCCAGGCCAATGTCATCCAGTATACCGGAATAGCCTCTAGAACATATTTGACCAGAACAAGCCTGCCAGCCCTCGACATCGAGCGATGACACCACAGTTTGAGTCGCTTGTCCAGTTTTTCCAGCAGCGAGGCCCAGTCCTTCTTTCGTTAGTCGTTAGGTTTTATAAAGAACCCCAGATAGTCTATACCCTTTTGAAAAGATGCTGTATGAAAAGGGAAAAGTTCCGATAAGACCCTTTCTTCCTCCCTGGATAAGAGATAGGGGATGATCATGGATTTTCCAACGTTAATGTCCAGGCCTATTGCTTTAGAGAAGAGCTTGAGAATATTATCTAAAGCACATAAATCCCTAGCTGAGCATTAACAAAAGATCAAGATGTCATCAACAAAGAGCAAATGTGAGATGTGGAGGTTCTGTGCAAGTTGTATCCCAGTGAAATTTCCAAGCCTTATCGCCTCCTTAAGTGCACGGCTGAGACCCTCAGCCACCAAAAGGAATAAAAGAGGTGACAGTGGGCAGCCTTGTCGAAGCCCATGCTCTGCATCGAAGAATGGTGAGGCCACACCATTGATGAGAACCAAAAAGGAGACAGTGGTGATATAGCTCAGAATCCATCTGATAAACACAATATCAAAACCCAGGTGCGTTAAAAGAAAATGAAGATGAAGCGAGCTTACCTTGTCAAATTCCTTTTCCAGGTCAATTTTAAAAATGGCTCCTTTTATATTTTTGACTTTCATACTGTGTAATCCTACATGGGCCACCCCAAGAGCTTCATGAATCAATCTGCCTTCCAAGAAGCCAAATTGTTCCAATGAAATATGTGATATTATTGTGATATTATTTAATTGATAACAAGTTAAATAAAATGGATTATATGAATCATTTTTAATTTTCATTAAAAATAAATGAAAAATGAAATAAAACAATTAAAAAAATAAAAATAAAAGAAAAATATAAAATAATATAAATTATATATATATAAATTATTTCAATACATATTATTATTATTAATGCGTTAAAATATAATTATATATTTAACAGGTTTTTTTAGTTCTCAGATTTTAGAATTTCTACTCACAAGACCAACGAGAATCGTATGGCCTCAAAAACTATGATCAGTTGTTGTTATAAATGTGCTTTGTTGTTGTTGTTACAATAAAAGGGGTTATTTAATGTTTTAATATTTTCTTAGTGTATTTATTAAGTTTACTTTATTAAGTTAATTTATTAAGAAAAAAAAATATTTTAATTGTAAATTAATTTTTTGGTTATGTATTTATTAAGTTGATTTTATTAGAGTTCTGATATTATTTAATTGATAAAAAGTTAAATAAAATGGATCCTTTTTTATTTTCATTAAAAATAAATGAAAAATAAATCAAACCTTCAATTATAAAAAATTAAAACAATTTAAAAAGAAATTAAAAAATATATAATGTATATATATTATTGTATTTCAAATAAACATAAATACATATATTGATAACTTATATAGGTAATTTTAGACAAACATATACGTACCCAAATACATAAAGTTGCATTATAAAAAGATGTACAAAGATTTACAAATACAAAAATCTAAAAAAAAAACACATAGAATTCATAAATTTGCATAAAAATATCATGTACAAAGATTTCAAACATAAACATCGAATTGGATACAAAAACACATCATTTCACATAACAAACATAAAAATCATTTTATTTAACGAACATTGTGCATGCAAAGATCTACAAACATAAACACATAGAGTTACATACCAAAATTTATAAACAAAAACACATAGAGTTGCATGAATGAAAACTGAAACAAAACAACAATTAAAAAAAAATGTAGATATATTATTTTAATAAATATTATTATTATTAATACATTAAAAATATAATTATATATTTAAGGGCTTTTCTTAGCTTTGAGATTTTAGAATCTCTACTAACAAGACCAACCACGGGAAGGTGAAAGCTCATATGGCCTCAAAAACTATGCTTTGTTTGTTGTTACAACAAAGCGAATCTATGTTCTTTGTTGTTGTTACAACAAAGATAATCTATGTGCTTTGTTGTTGTTGTTACAACAAAACAGGTTGTTTAATTTTTTAATTTTTAGTGTATTTATTAAGTTTAGTTTATTATAGTTATTAAGTTAATTTTTAAAGGAAAAAAAAGATTATTTTAATCATAAATTAATTTTTTAGTTATGTATTTATTAAGTTTAATTTATTGTAGTTATTAATCTAATTTATAAAGGAAAAACAAGATTATTTTAATTGTAAATTAATTTTTTAGTTATGTATTTATTAAGTTGATTTTATTATAGTTGTGATATTATTTAATTGATAACAAGTTAAATAAAATGGATCACTTAAATCATTTTTAAATTTGTCATTAACAACAAATGAAAAATGAATTAAAACAACATTTAAAACAAATTAAAAAATATAAATAATATAATATAATGTATATATATTATTATATCTCAAATAAACATAAACATATATATATATATATAGATAACTTATATAGGTAATTTTAGACAAAGATCTACATATCTAAATACATAAAGTCGTATTATAAAAAGCATGTACAAAGATTTCAAAAACAAACATACACAAACACGTAGAGTTACATACAAAAACACATAGATTTGCATACAAAAATTATGTACAAAGATTTCAAAAACAAACATACAGTGGCATACAAACATAAAAATCAATTTCATTTAACAAACAAAGAGTTGCATACAAAGATCTACAAACACAAACACATAGAGTTACATATAAAAATCTACATACAAAAACACATAGATTTGCATACAAAAATTATGTACAAAGATTTCAAAAACAAACATACAGTTGCATACAAAAGCACATCATTTCATACAATAATTTTATTTAACAAAGAGAGTTACATACAAAAACCATTATTTTATTTAACAAACAAAATACATGGAGTTGCATACAAAAAAAAACATTATTAGAGTTAACATTAAAATCATCTCATCTCCCAAACACATAGAATTATAGAATCCATTATTTCATCTAACAAACATACAAAAAAACATTAATTCAGCTAAGAAAAATTAAAATCATCTCAACTACCAAACATATAGATT
>LPNX010277463.1:4309-31099 GCA_001517045.1 Pseudotsuga menziesii
ACGCCAAAATTTCAATCAGTGGGTTTGAGCAACCAATGACAAGGAGGGGTCCCTGAGTTTACGTAAAAAAAACTAAAATTGGGGAAGCAGGTTGCGGCAGCAACACCTTGATAGTAATCCTTTCAGCTGAAAAAAAATCATACCAGTTTGTTGGCATCATAATATTTATTTTAAGATCTTTTAGAATCTTGCTCCAGACTTGCTGAGTGAAGTTACACTCTATGAATACATGCATTAAGCTTTACTCTTCCTCTTTGCACAAGGTGCATCAAAGCGGGCCTACTATCCCTCTCTTTCTAAGGTTCTCAACTGTCAAATCTTTCCGGTGAGCCAGGATCCAGAAGAAGAAGTTAACCTTTGGCAATCCATCTTTGTTCCAGATTTTGTTCCACTTGTAATTTTTTATAATCTCGTTCTTCTTTTTTTAGACCAAGCGATATCCCTCTTTTACAGAGTAATCTCTAGAGTTCCCCCAACCTCGTGTCTCAATAGCATTGATATGGGTTGGTGCACTCCCATGCAAAAGCAAGAGAAAACATCTAAAGTCTACTTGCAAGTGCACTGGAGTCTCCACGTTTTTCCAACCAAACCACCTGCCAGTTGCCATCCAAACAAATAATTCATACAACGTTATGAAATTGTTAAGCTCACACCATATTTTTAGATCGTTGAGCTCCTGGAAATTGTCAGTTGGTGAATTTGGGCCGATTTTATCATACCATATTCGAATTCTTTTATCGTTCCCAACGATCCATTACAAATTGTCTTTCATTACAAAAATTGAATTTTTACAAAGCTCCCATACTGGCGATTCGACTCTCCTCATATTCATCTTGTCCACGCATCTTCTTCTTTTTTTTGCCAAGTATTTTTTTGCAAGGTCGTTTTCCACCACGCTGATTTGCCAGTGCATATTCACCACAATTTTTTTTCCCCAAGAGCCAAGTTCATGTCATGTGGGTCTCTAACTCCCACTACAACGAACTGATTTGGGCTGCACACTATTTCCTAGGAGATCAAGTTGAATTTTTTGTTGTTGGCCGCCTTTCCTCCCTGGCATAGGAAATTTAGCATCACTCTGTTGATTTCCTGTATAATACTCTTAGGAGCTAGTGAAATAGATCATAGATAGATCGGTTGAGCAGAGAGAACAGCTCTGATGAGGACGATATTGCCTATTGGATTGAGCCACTTGGTTCCCCAGGCATTAATTTTTCTTTTGATTTTCTCTATCAGTCCACGCCAATCAGCCTTCTTTTTTTTTCCCTTGAAGATGGGGATGACGAGATAGTTGAATGAGTTCCAAGATGTAATCCCTTCAAAGCCAATAATTTGCACGATCCTTGCCATGACACTAGGTGAATAGTTCCAGACATATATTCTAGATTTATTGACATTAAGCTTGCCATCCGAAGCATTAAGAAAAGTGGAGGGCACACTTTTGAATATTTTTGCAATGATTTTGGATGCGCCACCCAGCAAGATGGTATCATCAGCGAATTGTGAATGATTTGCCGCTCTAACCCCTCTTGCAATTTTTAGACCCTTGAGCTCCCCCATATCTTGTTGTTGTTGCAACTTCTTGCTTAGTGAATTAACTACCATCAAATAAAGATATGGAGACAAAGGGAATCCTTGCCTGATTCCCTTGGTGACTTTAAAGAACTTGGTTGGTATTCCATTTACCAGCGGGGCAATCCATGGATTGTTGATGCATGCCTTGATCCATTTGATGAACCTTAGGGAGAATCTAAACTTTTCCATGCTTTCAAATAAAAAGAAATGATTTACTTGGTCAAATGCATTAGCCATGTCAAGTTTGAGAGCCATACCTTGTTGCTTTTTCTCCATGCTGGTGTGGATTGCTTCCTGCACTATTATAATGTTATCAAGGATTTGACGCTTGACAATAAACCCTTACATAATGGATTTCGACAAGTCCTTATCATCTTGCTTTGTGATAAGGGAGGGTATTCCTGAGAGGAGTTCAGCCTAGGAAAGTGAATTAGTCTCTTCCTTATCCCTGTATAGGTCTCTGAAGTGCTGAAAAACATGATCTTTGATCTCTTCCTGCTCAACAATCCTCTTTCCATCCCTATCCTTTAGTTCTTTTGATCATGTTAAAATAGAGTCTAGCCTTTGTTTGCTTATGGAAGTAAGCTATGTTTCTGTCCCCTCCTTTTAACCAGAGTTGTCTGGACTTCACCCTCAATTCATGTTCCTCGCATTTGGCTGCTTTGAGAATCTTTAAACTTATATCTTTTTCTTGGCTAATTAGAAAAGGAGTGATTTCCTCCTTTTCCATCCTGGAGTGAAGAGTTGAAAGTTCATATTGAAGTTGACTTTTCTTGCCGCTAGCGCTTGTGTAATCTAATTTTACCCAAGATTTCATATCACTTTGAACCCTTCTCAAATTACTTTCCTAGATAAAAATAGGAGAGCCCGATATGTCCATTCTCCAAGCTTCTCTCATAACGGTCATGGGTTTTTCCTCTTACAGCCACAAGTCATTGAATCAGAATGGGATGGGGCCGAGATTCGTAGAGGATGCTAACACCAAAGAGATTGGTTTGTGATCTGATACAGTAGATGGAAAAGCAAAAGAAGCAGGAATAATATCTCTAAGGAGGAATGTGACGCTTACCAGGAAACGGTCAAACCTGGCCGCGATGTATCCTGCCCCCGTCCTTCTGTTGCTCTACATGTATTTCCTGTTTTTTAATGGTAGATCAAGCAAATATAGCTCGAAAATAAGGTCTTCCAAGTTTTCCCCGTACGGATCTCGGATACTGGAACCCCCTCTTTTCTTTGACTGCGCTATAATGGCATTGAAATCACTGGCTATAATGATTTCCTTCCCTTCCATTTCCTTTTTTAGGGCAGCTAAACTATTCCATAAATTTTTCTTGTCTCTGCAATGTGTTGGTCCATACACATTGCAAACATAACTAATATTTGGATCATCCTTTTCCTTAACTTTAGAAAGAAGCCAATGTTGATTCTCCTTTACAGTTTTGATCTCATACTTGCTTGCAAAAAAGGTTGCAATTCCTCTTGAGGCCCCTCTAGAGCTTATGGAGATACCCTGGCTGGTTGTCCAAAAGTGTTGTGAGAGCGCCATAACCTCCACATCACTCATTTTTGTCTCTTGGAGAAGCAGAATGTCTGGCCTTTCAGTCTTAATAATGTATCTCATGGCTTCCACTTTGTTTTTTCCACCCATTGCTATGCATTTCGAAGAGACAACTTTTATTATTTCTTATTTGATTAGGGCCTTGCTTTAGGCCTTCCTTCCACTTTCCCTGAGCTTTTGTGATTTTCCAAGAGCTTTGTCTCTTCAATGCTCCTCTACCTTCCGAGTTATAATTCTCTCTTTGCTTCTTGCTCTCTATGGTACCTTTGAGATTTTCTTCCTCTGATATTAGGTGTAGTTTCGGGGATCTCTTGTGACCCATTTGAGGATGAATTAGGAGATCACGCAAAGGTAGAAACTATGCTTTGTTTTACCCTTTCAACCCAAGAACCTCCGGACGATGGTGACCCATTCATCTTTGTTTCAAGCCTTTCATTCCTAGGAGAGGTTGGTGGTATGTTGTTGCCTACTAAGTCATTGTGTTGATCAGATATGCCTTCATCAATGGTTTCTTCATTCACTATGATTTCCCGCTCCTCCACAGTTAAAGGATTGAACTAGTTACTTGTAATGGCCTCATTTTCTCCTTGTTTTGCTTCTTTTTCATTTTATGCCTGCGGATCTTTTGTCTCATGGGTAGCCAGAGCCGTTTTCCTTCCCTTTTTCGCCTGTTGCAACCCTTCTTCATGAGTTTTCTCCAAGTTTTCTTTTACTCCTTTAGGGGAGTTTTTGACAAAATGTTTGTACTCGTGACATTTCCTGCATTTGAATGACCGTTGTTCATAGTCCACTTTTTTTAGCATGTTCCCATCCGTTCATGCAGAGACTCACAATTTATGGTAACCCCTTTTCTAAGTCTACCTCTACGCAGATCTGTGCACAAGAAAATAGAGGGCCCTTTGGTTCTTCCTTGTATAAGTACTTGACGAGGGAGTTACCTATTTCCTGTAGTGTTTCATCATTCCAGCAGTGCAACAGAAGATGGGGTAGGCAGACCTAGACTGGAACTGTTGAGGGCACATCCCTTTCTTGGTCAAATTATAAACTCCACTGGCTTAAGTACAACCCCCGTGGGCCCATGAAATATGGTCCACTTCTGAATATCAGGTCCCTGACTTCTTTATTTTCAAACAAAAATGTGAAAAATCCTTTGCCACAGAAGCAATGTTGAAGAGCCCCGGAGATCAGAGTCATCCAATTTTTTTTTCACCCAGTTATCCATTGTTTTTGGTGATGGCCATATGCTAGTGAACTGTCCAATCAACCCGTGCTTGCTCAATGCAAGAGCTTCCATCCTTGAAACTACCGACAAGATCTGAATCGACGGGGGCATGTAGTCTACTAGGTCCCTAAATTCTACATCCAAAGCCTTCCTTCAGTCCTTTGGGCTCGGATCCTGAGGAGGATCCATTTGTGAAGCCACCCTCGCACCTGATAAGTTCTAGATCATTCAATCAAACAAAGGAATTTCCCTAATGGTCCTCTGCATGCATATGCAGAGAGCTTCAATCTACTTTGAGTTTTCATTTTGGATTAGACCACCACTAGCCCTTCCAAAATGAAAAACATATATTTGTTTATGCAATCGCAGACCTCAGGTTACAGAACGTAGGATAATCCAGGGCCCAGGCATTCTTGCAGATCGCAGCTCCTCCCCAACATCAAGAAACTTGATGACAATGTAACAAAAGCACCATTTCATGTTGTGTTGTTTAATGGGACTAAAACTATATTGGAACACTAATATATATTGAAAAATTAGGCCACTTGCTATGTCAAAAATGTTCATGGATTAATGTTTTTGGGGTTTTACAAGAATTCATATTGTTTGGTACAAAGCAAAAAATGCTAAAGATAATAAAAACATGTGTTGCTATTCAAGGATCTTGATTTCGGTGATAACATTATCCATTGTCAATGTAAATGGGGCCTCTAGACACAGTCCTACTGTCACATATATAGTAGTCGGGCTACCATACACTTTTTTTCATATTTCAGCACATTTTTCAACCAGTTCCCTTACATATGAGATGCTGAGATGAGCATTTATGATGGATCATATTTTGATTGATGGACTATAGTACTCTCCCATGCCATGACTGAGTCTCAGGACACTTAGATTTGAGGACTGATGTAGCCATTTTAGCCATTTGCGGAGCAGTTATTGATGCCCAGAGTTGTATCAGTGTTTTCTCATTGGATTGATGTGGTTTCAGATGGATCGTTTACATGATTATGACTCAGCTTATATTATATTGTGTTATGGTTATCATTGCTCTTATACTCATTCTTGTGATATGTATTAGCATTTAGTATCATGATCTAGCGGTCATATAGATATTTGGACTTGGATGAATTAATATTATGTATTGATGTCCTTACTCAGACCTGGAAGTTCTTGATCTATACTCATTGGTTTTAACCCTCCTTAGGGAGAATATAGGTAGTCATTCCCACCATACTTTGGCTTGCTAGTGTTGGTTTCATCATTCATTGTCTCCATCCATCCATTACCTTCCAATTATGTTTTTGACCTGACTTACTACTTGACTTGTGGCATGGAGGACCTTTCCCCACTAGAGCCTCTATGATTGGATAAGTCTCCCTGTTTATTTGTGTCTTGGCTCTGAGTTTCCTAGGTTTTGTTGGCTAACCTGAAGCAAGTAGCGCTGCCATCAATACAATTTGTTTGGAAATGAAATGAATATCTTATGAAAATCCCATTCATGAAAAGTAGTGTTTTTAAACATACGTGAATGCAAGGCTAGCCTAATGAAATTGGATTTTAAGTAAAATGAAAATAATATCTTAAAACATTCATGAAAAGTAGTGTTTTTCAACATACATGAATGCATCAAGCCTAAATAATAAAAAATCCATGTAATAAAAACATGGACCAAGTCTATGGAAAATCAAAGGCCCAAAAAGCAATGGTTCCTAAAAGTTATATCTAAGGATTGTTGGCCTTACCTGTATTGAGTTGGATTGTGAGCATTTGTCAGGGTGGATAAGCACCTCTGTTGTAACTCACCCATTTGTGAGACACTGTCATCCCCTGTGTTGTTGTTTGTCCATCATATGATAGAGTGAGCTTCCCTTTCCCATATCCGAAGTGTCACAATGTCAAGTTGGTAGTCACCCTTTGGCCCAACCTTGTGAATTTTATCCCTCACCCTTCATTAGCAAAATGATTACAACTATGAAGTGAGTATAGTCTTCAAAGTCTGGTATGAGTTATAGCTAATAAATGAAATCCTTTATATGTAGTTGATAGATTGCCATTGAAATGATTACTACTTGTTATAAGTTTTATTTGCATGATTTGTAGAGCATGTATTTACCTATGAACACTTGCAGCATATGGATACTAGCCCGAGTTACATTACTGGTTATATGGTCATTTACAGGTTATTATTCTATCTATTTGGATGTTGTAGACGATCATACAAAGATCTAAGGGGGGGTATGAGTATACACCTTAGATGAATTTGGACTCTTCGAGTCTAGTGAGACAACTTGTTTTCAGTTTCGGGCAGTTGCAGAGATGATTTGGCTCACTGTACCTTTCTGGTGCAGTTTTGCTTTACTAGATGACATGTCTAAGCAGGGAGATGATTTTGTTGGATCTCCAAGGGAGTTCTATGGGGCATGGGGGGTTTAGCCACTTTTTTGTACCATATTAACCCCCTCCCCGAGATCCCAGTGGGCTTAATTGGATGATGCAGGCACCCTAAGAGGCTGTTTTTGGCATATCACGTTTCCCGAGGCAAATAAAAAATAATTAAAATGGCTACTGAAGAATTCAATTTGGGCTACCAAGGCAAGGAAATGGCATGGGATGAGTTCTGTTGATGAAGGTGATGTCTTCCACTCCTTCTCCAGTAGTTGCAGCACCTCGTTGGGCCCACATCTATTTGTTTCGGGCATATTATATTATTTTTTGGAGCTTTTGGAGGCTCATGATTTCCTTAAGGAGGCACAATTTCACAATTTAAAAATTATATTATTTTTATTGTGCCATGGGGACACCTTAGGGAGTTAGTTAACACTCCCTGGACCCACCATGTGCTTCATTTATTTTTTGTTGAGTGGGATCCCCGCTCCTATGGTGATTTAGTCTCTTTTATATTATATTATTGCATTGAGAGCTTCTCATTTGTAAGGGGTCTTTGGCTCTTGGATATGGATAATAGAAAAAACTTTTCTTGTGGAAATTCTTGGATCTCCTTTGCATCTGGTGTTCTTAGATGGTGATTGGAAAGTCTTTTGCTTCCTAGAATTCGGGAAATTTTTGTGAGATCTATATATTTTTCAGGAATCATTGTCTTGTCTACAAGAGGACGACTTCAACTTGGGCGTTTTTTGCAGGGGCTCCTCAACTCGCTTGGATTGGATTCGCTTGTATCATGGGGTTTTCATTAGCATCATTGTGATCTATGATTGCATCTTGTTATTTTTCTATAGCATTTTTTTTTCTCATGATGTAGCAAATCTGATATGGTTGGCGTTTGTTGTGCAGGAGAGAGGGCGCATTGGTTTCTTGGAGAAAAATGTTGGACATAGAACTCATTCAAGTCTTCTCAAATTGATCGGGTTAGCATGGATCATCATCATCAAGGCATCTACAAGGTTTTCTAGGTAAGATCTATAGGTTAGTGATTTTCTTCTAGATCTCAATCCATTGGCATATGTATTTCCATTTTTTACCTTAAAAAACTAAAAATATGATGGAACAAACTGCCTGATATCGAGCCAAACTACTTCTGGGTTTTGTAGATCAGGTCATCCCCTCATAGAATCTCCCTCAACACTAAGCTAGAAGTGACCAATTTTCCCTAGATCTAAAAAACTAGCTTCCAAACCCTAGCATTATTCCCCATGCTGCCATTTCTTCCCGTGATTTGATTTTTTCGGCAAAACACCTTCTTGGGTATGTAGATCGGGATAATTCCCACGTGGGTCTCCTCCAATGTTGGGCATAAAGTGATTCCATTGCCTTAGATATGAAAGGCACTGATCTCCAACCCTATTTCTACCCCCTCGTTTGCCTCTTTTTCATGTGTTGTGACCTTCTCTTGGTGACTCGGGTGCTTTGACATTGTCATATCTTCCTTCGAGTCTATCCATCGGTACTAGATAGCCTCAATCCCGTTCTCACCTCAACTGCATTGGTCATGTTTCCCAAGATAGTGGATATCTTCACCTATTGCTAGTACCTTAACCCCAGATATAGTATTTACATCATAGGTCACATGTGTCCCAACTTAGATCAAACCTCATACTTCCTAAGCCTTAATCCAAAGCCTTGGTTCACCTAGTGACGTCATCCATAGATCTAGGGTTTCCATTTACCTTACACCTTACGTACCTCATGTCCATTTGATTTGATCTGGTGTATAGGTTTGATCTCTCCCATCGGGAGTAGATCTGGGTCTCCCCCATTGTTGTCTTGGGCTAAGATAACATAAAGTGAAGGACTGCCTCGATTGGGGTGACAACCATCCATTTGGGAGTCGAGAAAATCTTGGTTCCACCTCTGTAGTTGCTTGTCCCTCTACCATCCATCCTGGATCCATCTCACATAGGCAACTACAAGGTTGGTGATAACAAGTCCACGTAAATAAAAAACTATGGACGAGATGCTTTTGGTGTAATCTACATAAGAAGTTGTTGCAAGTGTTGAGCAACATCATTAAAGGCACGACATACACAAAGTGCAATCCATTGGTCCTTCTTGTGCATGGAGAATGCATTCCAATGAGTGTTTGTATTTGCATGTTGTCACTTGTTTGCAACTTGTACAATGGAACAAGTTGTGCGTCATGGCTTGGCTATAGTTGTCACAGAGTATTTGGAACAGACATGAAAAAACATTTTGAGCTTTTAAGGCTTCTTCCACCTACATCGTGAGAATTGCAAGACCCGAGTATTGAACACACACACACACGTGTGTGTGTGTGTGTGTGTTAAACTTTCTAATGTCAATTGCTTTTGGGTCTTATGACATTATTGGAAAACATTAGGACAATTGGTTTTGGGGGATAAAGTAGTGTACTAAAATACAAAATATTTGATTCAAAGACTATCAAGCACTTTAGATATGCATTTAAATGTTAAAGAGCAAATACTAATTTGAACTTGATACTAAACTTCAACTTGTACAATATATGTCATTGACATTGTCACAGTTTTCTGGGTATGAACGCAAGTTTCAAATGCAATTCATAATAGGAAATTTGTAAAAAAATTGTTCGATAGACATCCTCCTAAAGCTATTGTCACTAAGTGCAAGTTGTCGGGAAACTAGATAAAAAAATGAAAAGTTGCACAAGTATCTAGTCAAAGGCACATAGCTATTATTAAATAGGACTAATCTATCAAGACAATAGTTAGCATGTGGTTTTGCAACCATCACTGCTATTGAGACAATACCTAAAACATAGTTTTGTGACTCTCACTATGATTGTGAAAAGCTAATCAAACTCAGGTATTTCCTAATAGCCTCATTAACAAATATTATTGTATGATAGCATATCGCTTTGTAGGCATTTGATGATTGAAATTGAACCTTAGGACTGATGTTATTCTATAATAACATATGCCTTTGAAAGAATTTGATGAGTGAAATATGACCTTAGAATTAACTTTTGTTGATATGCTTACTACCCATTAAATTAAACACCTCTCTAGTGACAAGTAGTATGCTTCAAACAACATCCTATCAATCTAGCTTTGCACAATTCCAATAGAAGCATTCAACCAACCACTATACTGCCAAGGAATCCTTAAAAGCATTGCAAAAAAACAAACATCACATTGAATACAACAACAAGATGCATAAATGAACTTTATGCAATTCAAGAATGGAAACAACAAAATTTGAATTCTAGCGACCAATGCTAATGCCAAAAATCCATACAAATCATATGGACATAACATACAGGAGGAAAACTAGCTTAGTAATAAAACACTCAATGCACGCTCTCCATTTTCTTAAGACAATGGGAAAAGGCAGTTCAATGTTCCAATGAAATGGTAAATCATTGCATGTTATTAGAGCTATTTGGGGCAATAGTAACCCATCCAAGCAAATGATTATAATGATGAGAAATATACGTTGATCACTGTAGAAACCATAATTCAAGGGAAATATCTATTACACAATAAAATATCCAAGACCATCAGATCCCTTAGCTCATTGTGGAATAGCCAGTGACAGATAACAAGCAAAAACCTAAGGTTTGGAATGTCTGGTAAATATAATCAATGGATAGAGAAAAGAGCCACTTCACAAGTTTCAAATTGCGAACAATGGTATGGAACTTAATTCAAAGTTGTATATTTGCTAAAAATATGTCCACTAGATATCCTCTTAAAGTTGACGCTGCTAGTTACAACCTGCCTAGACAACATACCAAACATGAAAAAAAACCAACACAAGTGTTTAGTCGAATACACACAATTATTATTCTTTAGAATTAATGCACAGAGACAATAATGATAATACAATTTTGTAATTCTAACTATAGGGCTAAGAGTTGATTGGAGTTCCGATATTTGCAAACAATCTTTTCAATACTCATGGTTCTATCAAACCATATGACTTCATAGGCATTCGATGAGAGAAATATGATCTTAACACTAGTTGCTCTCAACCCATTCACTGTCCGTAAAAATGCAAGCCAGGTCAAGTCATAACTAGCTAATTTCTAGCTGCCTTCTGTCAAATTGCTTCTGCGCATTCTCATGAGAAGTATTCAATCTATCATCATACAACCACAAGAAGCTATCAAAGCATCAACATCAAACACTATACATAGCAAATAAACATAATTGGACAAAGTGGTGTATTCCAAATTGTATTGATTGATCATATACAGTTGGCAAAACTTTCTTAACAAATCAAGTACAAGCCTAATAGCCACAAGAATCTACAAGTAGACCAGAAATTCACAATGAGAGCAACTTTTCCATGTGAATAACATTCTATAAATAACTTGACACTAGTTAACACATACCATGTAGCCCTTTGCAAAAAAACAAAAGAAAATGAAAACAAGGTTTCGAACATAATCACATTGTTCCAAGAAGACTACACACATGGACACAAACTAGGCACCTATACACATCCCCCCTTGCAAACAATGTCCACAATACAAGCACAATGAAAAATCCATCAATAAACAAGTTTAATGTTCCGTTTTTGATAAATAAGGAATTGACCGAGGACCTTTAATACCAGGAGCACATTAGGACAATTATTTAGTTATCAGTATAGTAAAGAGGGCCATCAAAGTTATTATCATATAGCATGCAGGCCTTATTTCTTCAGTATTAAAGTCAATTTGAAATTAGAATTGCATGCATGCAAAAGTGAACATAAACCCTAAAAGTGACATGCGAACCCTAAAAGTGCATAAGGATCTATTTAAGAAGGGTTATTGGACTAAAGGACATATCTATTATTATTGTTGATTGATTTTGGAGTTTGAGCAGCAACATAGCGTGTAGCCGCGACAGTTGGGGTTAGAGACGATGTCTTCAACTAGCGAAGGTTCGGTAGTGGGATAGTTGCCCTAGTCTCTTTTTGGGATAGATCATTCATGTTTATCTACAGCATTCATCATATACTTCAGCATCTAGAGATATAGCACACTCAAAGGGATTATTTGTTGGTTCACAATTTGCAGCCGGTAATAGCTGGGAAATACTAGAAGGATTCGCTGGGACCACAAAACCTATTATTTCCTCTGCATGTTAGCTTCCTCTTTCTTAGCAGGGTTATCCTACGGCATAAAGTGACTATCAGCCATCAGTTCGCTCACCTGGAGTAGCTATCATCCAAACAGAGCAGTTGGGGGCGTGAGTAGCAGAACTGCCAATCAATTCGCTAGGGCACTTAGAGGAAGCCAAATCTTCACATGTGCCAATCCAACTCTCTGGCATCATCAGACAGATAAGTCCATCAAGTTTTGGCCAGATCTGACCTCTCCTCCTACAAAAACGTCACCTTTAGTCTGGGGGTGCTTACGGTAATACAGGGCGGTAACACCGAAGGAAAGGAGAACTATTAGGCCACCTATGTAGATCTTTATGCGTGCAGCTATCTTTGGAGTCATTATTAGCTGGAATATCAGTGGCAAGTGTTAATTTCTCTCTGCAAACCCTAACCCTAATTCAGCTACATTTTAGGGCATTTTTGCATGGCAAGTTTGCACGCACAGTTATTTCGTATTCTTGTATACGGTTGGGTATGTGAGTCAGCACTATAATAGAACATCAGAGAATATTAGTATTTGGGATATTACAGTGGTATCAGAGCATGATCCTTGCAAGCTGTGGGCACATAGCAATTGAATAAAAGTGCATGTTGATGCATGCTTGTACATGCAAATGCATGTCAGTGATGTTGGTGAAGTGTATGTCAGGAAAAAAAGTTTTTCTTTGCCAGCTTGTGAGAACATGAAGACAATGAGAAGGATCTTGATTGGAAATTTGTAGAGGTTAGCAGTACTTCAACACTTGCCTCGATATCAAGAGTATATAGCCTTGAGTGATGAGTTATGTGCAACATTGTCCTTTCAATATTATTACACCATCAAGTTCGGGATCCAGCGCAAGGATTTGGATGAGGATCTCCTTAAAGGCATCGTTGGGGGAGGGAAGAAATATGAGTGTGAATACATGATGAGGATGTGCATGAGGAGATAGCATTAGAGTCATCTTATGAGTCTAGCGACACAAGCACATTCGCTAGTCAGATTGTGGACAAGCCGTGTGATGAGTTGGAGTTGGTACACTCTTCATCACCTACAGCAGGAATCCAAACAGTTATGACAGGAAAAATACATGAGGTGCAAGGCAATGAGCACAATAGTCGAGATAGTGAGCAGTCACACATGGAGGTTAGGGAGAGTTTATAATGCATGAGATACTGCTTCCATATGATAGTCACTGTAAGAAGACTGAACGGGTTAAAGAAAGAATTCTAGCGATGAAAGAGAGGACCAAGATACTTCGAGACACCATAGTACAACGAGATGTTGAGCTTACAGTTCTTTGAGTTGTATGTACCGAGTCAGCGGTCAGGATTTCTAGTAATGAAGAGCAGTTGGATTACTTGATGGGCAGCAGAAGAAACATACTATTGAATTTCAAAGAAGTCCTCTTCAAGAGTACATAGACAAGGCTTGCAGTAGCTTGAGTCCACATTTGCATAATGGCGGATGGTTTTTACAGGTTGGCCAGGATCAAGAAACTGGGCAACAGTATATGAGCATTCCAATTGAAATTAGAAGGCCATAATGTCAGCTTGGTAGGATTATTCCTTGTGATGGTGCTTATGGACAAGGTGCTTTTTGGGGGTCTGATGAGATTAAGGGGTGGTGTCCTATTGAGTGGGTGATTCTTGGGAAGCCATTCCTAGCGAGGGGTATAGTCCCACAACAACCTTGGATGTTTGGGATGAAAGATGCACAAGTTTGCATTGGGATCCAGGTGGGAGACCTTATGAGGGATGGATAAAATGTTTACGGATGGGGTTACTTGGGAGTCTATAGGATGCTCTTGTGTTGATATTACGCAGGGTAGTGGTGGATGAATTTTGACCTCTGCAATTCTTCTATTGATTTGGGAACTTGGGATTGCAGTGACTGGGAGCTTAGTGATTGCTAGAGGATGCTTCCAGGAGGTCTCTTGTGATGCTACCTCGTTTACACCATGGTTAGTTACTCTACTTCTAGGAGGCTTCCATGGGATATCTTGTGATGGTACCGTGCAATGCAGTGCTTTGAGTAAAGGATGCTACAGATCTCTTAGGATAATTTGGGACCCTGGGATCATGCCTAGATTCAGTTGGTTCAGTTTGATTGATTGTAGAGTTGCATTGGCATTGCTTGAGGACAAGCAATCTTTGACGAGGGAGGACTGTAATGTTCCATTTTTTATAAATAGGGAATTGACCGAGGAACTTTAATATCAGGAGCACATTAGGACAATTATTCAGTCATCAATATAGTAAAGAGGGCCATCAAAGTTATTATCATAAAGCATGAGAAGCATGTAGGCCTTATTTCTTCAGTGTTAAAGTCAACTTGAAATTAGAATTGCATGCATGCAAAAGTGAACATAAACTCTAAAAGTGACATGCAAACCCTAAAAGTGCATAAGGATATATTTAAGAAGGGTTATGGGACTAAATGATCTATCTATTATTATTGTTGATTGATTTTGGTGTTTGAGCAGCAACACAGCATGCAACCACAACAGTTGGGGTTGGAGACGGTGTCTTCAGTTAGCGAGGGTTCGGTAGTGAGATATCTTCCCTAGTCTCTTATTGGGATAGATCATCCAGGTTTATCTACAACATTCATCATATACTTCAGCATCCAAAGATCTAGCACACTCAAAGGGATTATTTGCTGGTTCACGATTTGCAACCGGTAATAGCTGGGAAATCTTAGAAGGATTCGGTGGGACCACAAAACCCAGTATTTCCTCCACATGGCGGCTTCCTCTTTCTCAGCAGGGTTATCCTACGACATAGAGTGACTATCAGCCATCAGTTCGCTCACATGGAGCATCTATTAGCCAAACAGAGCAGTTGGGGGTGTGAGCAACATAACTGCCAATCAATTCGCTAGGGAACTTAGAGGTAGCCAAACCTCTGCATGTGCCAGTCCAGCTCTTTGACATAAGCAGACAGACAAGCCCATCAAGTTTCATCGAGATCTGACCTCTCCTCCTACAAAAATGTCACCTTGAGTCTGGGGGGTGTTTACGGTACTACGGGGCAGTAACACCGGAGGAAAGGAGCACTACTAGGCCACCTATCTGGATATTTATGCATGCAACTATCTCTAGAGTCATTATCAGCCGTGTAAGTGTCAATTTCTCTCTGCAAACCCTAACCCTAATTCAACTACATTTTAGGGCATTTTTGCATGGCAAGTTTGCATGCATAGTTATTTTGTATTCTTGTATAAGGTTGGGTATGTGAGTCAACACTACAATAGAACATTAGAGAATATTATTATTTTGGATATTACAACAAGTTATTAGCAACATAAATTAATCAAACAGAACAACCAAAGTAACAAGTATTCTATGTTCATTCTTGCAAAACTGATATCTCGAAGCAAAAATCTACCACATAAAACACCTCTTAAAGATAAAAGGCACTGTAGCCACTTGATTGCCTATGGTAAATCCTACCTCCAAACAAAAGCCATAGGGTCAAATGCCCTTATTCAAGAGCCAAGAGTAGACAACTAAGAGCCAATGGTATACATGAATTATGTGATAAAGGAACTTAGGTAAATACACAACATTGCCAACAATTCAATTTTTTCATGTACTTAGGTATACATGCATTCTAAGAAGACCATAAATATCATGAAGGATGCATGAATTTATAAAAGGATACAATCCTAGATTACTAAAAAACAATCCAACATAATTCCAATTGACAACAACAAAAAACAATCCAACATAATGCCAATTGACAACAACAGGGAACAAATCTAACTTAGACATACTTAGGTCAAAGACAATCGAAGGAGGCACTTTTTCGTTCACCATGCAATCACTGCAATAACTACTATCGAAAACAAGAACATAGTTAGTGCAACAACACCTACTCGAGCCAGGTAGGATAGAGTCACGACACTATCTACAATAGACATTGGAAATAAACCTTGGCACCTACTTTGAAAGATAGGTAACATGGCTATCTATTCCACAAGCATATCAACAACAACATATTATCACATCCAACATAAAAATATTAAGAGGAAAAAAATGTTCACATTCAATGAGAAAATAGGTAGAGTAGTCTAAACAACCCCTCTAATTATTAAGGACACATAATTGATCATTCCATTCTGCATTTGGAAACACTTTTATAGAAGAAGACAATATGTGTTAGAGACAAACATACTAGATGCCAGAGACATACTGAAGAAGAATAACAAAAACCAAAGTCAATATAAATCTTACTAATCATAGAGGCAAAGCAAGGCATGTGAAAACCAACCCTATACTCAACAATACTAGATCAATCGACATGGACTGAGCACCTATACGGGTTCCTCACTGGCAAAACAATGTCCAAACATAAGTACAATAAAGAAATGAATCACAAACAAATCACTAAAACAATTATTTCTCGAAACAATTCATTATTTGCTTGCAAGGGTGGCATTGATATGCTTTTATATCCTCTTACTAATGACCTAAGTATGATTGCATATAGGCAGTTGACTGAATTAGGCATCCCACACCTTTGTAAAATTTCAATGTACACATAAAACCTATTTCATTTAGAGTATGAGGCTACTGCAACTTTGGTAGGACTACCACATATTTGACAGGAGGTGGCAATACAAAATGCTCGGCAGCTTAAACATGAATTGATAACAAGCATATCACTGCAAAACACTTTGCAACTTGCAAAAGAAGATCATTCATGAGGTATGTTGGCCTAAGATACTGACTCAACGATTTTTCCCAAGGATCGAAAAATACCTAGAACAATGACAAACAATGGTCAAGTCCTAGTACCTTCTAGTGCATCTTGTTCTATGCCTATTATTGCAAAACTAAGAACCCATGCCAGAGTTACAAAATACAATTGTTAAGGTTACAAGACACTCTAGGCACTTGAACACGGTCACATGCCCTTGCTTCAAGAGCTAAGACCCAAAAGCTACTTGTATACATGCATTGTGCAACAAAGCATTTGCTGATGACATTGATCCATCTTCACATATGATTTTGATCCACAACAACACTTGCAATAATTCAAACCAAACATTGTTCTAAGAACAAAAGAGCTATCATTAAGGGTTACATAATCTATGAAAGGACTCTGCTAATGAAATCAAACGCGTGTTCATGAAGTTGATCATTATAGTCTTGGAGTTTGGGAGGAGGACGAGGGTATAAGAGCACCAATTCTTGGTATCCACTACTGAAGCATTTGAAAGGTGTGTTTGAATGACGTAAGAGCCTGTTGGCAATTAGCAAAGAAAAAATTAGGATTTACAGTTTTTTTGATAGGACAAAATCAAATACATCAACAAAAAACTTTATAGGCCAAAGCACATAATAACTTCCACTAACTACGACAACAATTAGATTTAAAGCAAAAACTCTAGAAAATCCTATTGTAGATCCAAGGGTCAAATCCTAGACAAAGTCTTGTTGCTTTAGCTTGATTTCAAAGCTTTTAAACATCTAAGCATGTTAAAATTTGTAAAAATGTCAAAGAAAATCATTGAAATTTCTACTATAGAGTCGATGCTCCAATTCCTTACAATCTTTTACTAGTTATTAGGGTAAAACCCACAAAGAATTTTATAGCATAACACATGGTTTGTGGGTTTCAACTATCAAAATTACCCACAATACGATTTCAACACATCTTACCCCATTCCAATGTTAAAACAACAAAGGTAGTTAAATTATGGTACAAATGATAACAACGCCATACAAAATAAACATATTCCTTGAATTCCTAAACAAGTTACTATATTTCAAAGCTGAACAAAATGGATTCGGGTATATTTCAAAGCTGAACAAAATTATGTTGTAGTTAAGACTAATCATGGCAACAATTGCAAATTGAAATCCAAATGATGGGTAAAAACTACACAAAAAATGTTCTATGTTTCCAATGCAAGTCTTTGACACACAACACCAAAACATCACTTTTCCATCCTTTTTCCAGAGAGGAAACTGATAGTCAATGAAGGTGAAAGCAAATATAGGCTATCAAGATGAATGAACAAGGCCATTGCCATTAAAAAGTAAATTTTATATCCACATAACACAACCATTTTTACCTAGTCAAACTAGGCAAGCCCGACCATCGACATCAAAGAACAAGCCAAACATCATAATTGGTAACCCTAACAAGGCTCCCCATGCCAAACCAAGATATCTATCATGATACGTTTGCGATTTAACCATAAACAATAGCTCCAAAGCATGCCACTACAGATAGAAAGACCAATTGAAACAAAGGCATTTGCCAATAATCTGGCCCCTAGCCATAACTCTAAATACATATTGATTTGCCAAAGGGAAATCTGAAACATATGCACAATTATCAAAACACCTAAAAACATATAGCACTAGAGCACTGCTTTTCTCCTTTTTTACTTTTTACTTTTATTTATTTATTATTATCTAGAGACAAAACCGATTGTTAATGAAGATAGATACTTGGCCCAAACAAACAACATGACGAGCCACACACCCACACCATATTTAGCAAATTCAGCTGCACAACCATAGGTAGGGTCCCGAGATTCCAGACCTAAAATACACAACAAAGAAACCAACGCCCTCACACCTGAAGGTACCATCCTCCAAAACTAATAATTGACTTATGAGACAAGCCACATGCCCACCAAATACTCCAAGCCACCAAAATAATTCCAACTCGATAATGCAATTCCATCATAAGAGAACATACCTCTTTGTGTTGTAGCCCTCTGCGTGATTGCCACCTTACACACCCGAGCCTCTTCTAAGACGAAAGAAACTACCACAACCGCAACAATGAAAAAATGCCACTAGACCACCTGCTCGATCCAGACTCCCAACCATAATGCGATGTTGGCCCAAACACCCAACCACAAAGCAAAAAAATCCCAAATACCTGCAACGTTGAGCACCATTATCACCGGACTTACCATGAAAAGACCTGCAACAACAATGGCCTCACTCCATACAAAGCCCAATAGAAGAAACCACCAATAACCAGAGCCCATAAACCTACAATAGAAGGGGCCTCACCAGGCCAGCTCCTAGCCCCGGGCTTCACGCAAAACACCTTCCAACACAGTCCAAAGACAACCAACTGCCCAACAACAACCAACAACGTAAATGATCCAAGAACAACAAAATGAACCTGAAGACTCCTTGCTAAAATGAATAAATACATTCTTGCCCTGCAGTCCAACCACATCACACTTAATGAAACCCATATCACAGTTAAGATTTGTCGCAAAAATGAATACAACCCTCGTCAAGAAGACTTCTCGAAAATGAATACGGGCTAGGCCATCCCTCGCCTAAAGACTCTTCATTAAACTGAATATCGACAATCCCACCCCACACCCCACCCAATCAACCACAAACTATCAACACAAAAATCTGAATTAAACCTTCACCACCCAACTTTAACCAACATTACAAAATTGAAAGATTTAATTAGCACAAACATGACATTTAAAACCAAGTAAACACTATATGATGGCATAAACATAATAAAGTAAACACCATTCCACAATACCTTAAATTAAACCCAATTATATATATATTAAAATTAAATAAAATAATTTTTAAATTTAATAAATCTTATTCATTCGTTTTATTTACAAAATTCTATTCAGGAGAAAATGACCCTTTTTTAATGACTTTTTTCACAGCATTGGACTGAATATGATATAACTACCTTTTGTCTACCTTTCTTCTACTAAGAGATTCAACCATACCTTTTGTCTACCTTTCTTCTACTAAGAGATTCAACCATTCAGTTAGGTAGAGAGTGGTGGACTACAATGAATTCTGAAGAGCCCCCTTCCTCCAATGCCGAGGACCAAATTGGCCAAATTGGTATTCATGACCGTCTTATACTGCTATTTTCCACAGTTTCAGTTTAGCAAATGCTGAAGATCGATTTCATGTATAATATGCGAATTTTAAATACAATTTTCCTCTGTACAAAACATAGGGTCATTTGAGAGTCAGTAATTATTCCACAGCGATAGAGAAAACCTTAAAAACTAAATACCCATTTTGTTTATGGTTGCCAAAGTAGTTTTTTGTTGAAAAATATAACAGCGAACTTTTTTGACAATAGACTGCTTCATTACCCTAATACAATGTACATATTCTTGCAGTTTTTGACTATTAGGTGGTTTTGCTTGCTTTTGATCACTCTCAAGCTGGTGAATTAGGGATTGTCAGTTATGTTAATATTGTGGGAAGTCAGATAACTTCAGTTAGTTATAGATGCAAAAGATTTCGAGTCTATTAGAAAAACTTATGGGGGAATTTTGCTCAGTTAGAAATATTTGTCTCAGGAGCATATTGTTTGTTAGATTTTCCTTATTATATGGATTATGGAGTTTATGTTGAAAATCTCGGCTCAGCAAATGACTCGGTCAGGCCGGAGTGTAAGAGTTCGACGGGCAAAACTCAGCAGCAGAAACGCTTCAACTGGGAGTTTTTTTTCTTCCGTTTTAGTATTTATATTTGATGCCCGCTCATTTTTTCATCCACCGGTAAGGTGGGCTCGGCAATTAGTGAATAAAACGCGAGTTACTCGCCGGTCAGGGTCTTCCCTGTGAGTACTTGCCGGTATGACTTACTTCTGTTGGGTTTGACTGCTGGCAGAAAGCTGGATTCGTGAGTGAGCTAACTTGGCTCGACAGCAGGGCCAAGCCGAGTTTCGCCTGGGAATGGTGGAATGAGTCGGCCTTTTTCAAATATGCATCGAAAAAAGAAATATTATTCTTTAAATTGAAATAGATAATTATATTTTCTATCACATACCCTCTGTTTTCTGAACACTGTAATTTAGAGGTTTCCACCAGGAAAAACATGATAGTTTTCCAGTATAAAGATATATTATCTTGACTATTTTCATGTGATAGGTCTAACATGAAGTTATTGTCCCACAGTTTCAGATGATGACGAAATAGATTACTCTGTGAAACCAGATTTCTATGATCCAGGGATGGATGACAAGGACGAGACTTGGGTGCTGTGCAAAAGACAAGGCAGGAAATCTGATGCATTGCTTAGCTGTCCAGTTTGTTTTACAACTCTTTGTATTGACTGCCAAAGGTGTGTGCCTTTAATATTTAAAAATCGTGTTATATCTCTTGCATCTTCGTATTGATTGCCAGAGGTGTGTGCCTTTAATATTAAAAAATCGTGTTATATCTCTTGCATCGTTTTTGTTTTCAAAGAGTTTCTATTTTATCAATGACAATAAGAAAAAGTACAGATTCAAGATTCAAATCAAGTGCTATAGAAAGCGACATCAGCCTCAAGTTATTGAGGGAGCACTCGCTAAAAACATTATTGAGGTTTTGCATGCCTAGAAAGGACTAACCAATTTATTAAAAAAGACCCACAAAAATAGAAATTTACCGACAAACTTAGGACAATGAGCATTATACCAAAAAAGCATACACAGTTATCTACAAACCTGCTAATAATTGATCAAATTAATAATAATAATAGTATATAATTTAAGGTCAGCCTACTTAGACGTCAAATTGCCATATGAGATCCCCTTGTTTGTTGGGATAAGAAACCTTCTCTATGCAGTGATTTGACTACTTGAATTCAAACCTGTGACCTCCAAGGAGGAAACACATGTTCTTAACCGTTAGGCCCTCTATGATCAGCTCCTTAGCTTTCAGGTACACTGCTGCCTGCGCATTGGCATCTGCTCACTGATTTTTATCTCTGTAGCTGTTGGCTATTTTAATTTCATTAAAATAATAAGCAATTTTGTAGTTTCCAACATCAGGGGCTGAATACACTTATGTGAGATAATAGTGTTTCTTTCCCTTCAATAGCCTGATAACTAGTTTCCAATCACCTTGTATAATGAGATTTTCAACTCCTCAATCTTTGACCAACTTCATGTTAAAGTTAGTGCAGTTGCAAGACCCATTCTCAGAAGATGGTACCCTAGTCAGTTGACTAGGGCAGAGTAAGACCCTAGAAGGTACCCTAGGGCCCCCAATAATCTCCTGGGGTTATTGGTCTGGGACCAAGCAGGTCGATGCCATGGCAAGGCCCCTAGCATGTGGCTAGGGCCCCAATGTGCCTCTAGGGTATTCTGGTCTGGGACCAGGGATGCGATGTCCAAGTAGATCCTGCAGATAGAGGCAGAGACATTCTGGTTTGGGACCAGGGACGCGATGTCCAAGTAAGTCCTGTAGGTAGTTGATCAACTTTCAGTATGGCACTGAAACTCAGCTTAGTACTGAGGACCATTCTCCAGGAGAATGGAGGACCCAGTTGTTGAATTTTAGTATTAGCATCAATTTTAAAAATTTGCAGTCTTGCAGACTATAAGATAACAATAGATAAGTGCAGCAGAAACATCAACAACATCACACACATTGAACACAAGAGTTTTTCATTGGGGAAACCTTTAAAGGACAAAAACCCCAAAAGCATTAGTAATTCATCTCTTAAATGAGATGACCTGAATTTCTTCAATCTCCGAATTCTGAGATGAATGTTCGTCAATAAATCTTCAAAGACAAGTCTATCAAACCCTAATGGGCTTGAACCATTTTCATAAAGATAACTTTTACAAAAATTCCAAATTAGAGCTTTATGCCCTAATTCATTTCTGTTGCCCAAAAATCAATTTGAGGCTGCCCAGAAAACAATAGTAGACTGTCCAACTTCTTCTTCTGCTGCCCAGAACTTTTCTGAGGCTGCCCGGAGTAGTCCTCAGTCTGCCCGAAAATCTTTGTCTGCTGCCCAAGCCCGGATTAGTGCTGCCCGAAATAAAAACCAGTTTCCCTGAAGTCTATTTGGACAGACTGTAACTGCCTGTGAGTGATTGCAACTGCCCAAGTGCCTTGACAGGCTGCTCGAGCCCTGTTTAGGGTTGCCTGTAGATGCTCGAAACTGACTTCTGCTGCCCGGATTAGCGACTGCCTGCCAAAACTTCAATCAGCCTACCCGAGCCCTCATTCTGCCTCTCGAGCTTTTATCCTGCCTGCCCGAACACTAGCAGAGCTGCTCAAGGTAGATCTATGTTGCCCAAAATCCTGCACAGTCAGCTAGACACCTGTCCGGAGGTACTTGCTGCTGACTGAGACTTTCCCGGGCTCCTGCTGTTGTTGCCCGACAAGTTTCTTGCTGCCCGAGTCTAGCCTGAGCCTAGCCCGAGCTCTGCTGTTGCTTGCCTGAGGTTTGTAGTAGACAGACTGTGGCTGCCGGGACTGGTGGCAGTAGCCCGAGGGTGTCAGCAAGCTGCCCAAGCCCTACTAAGGGCTGTTGTAGGTGACCGAGGGCAGAGGGAGCTGCCCGTGAAGAGATCCAGCCTTCTCATGAAGTCTTGAAGGCTGCCCGTGACTAAGTTGAAGATCCCCGTGCGGGTTTGAAGGCTATTTGTGAAGTTGCAGCAGGTGAAGTGATTTTATCTTTTTGACTTTTACCTTTAGTGGCACTAAAGGTCTTTTTGCACTTTGATTCCTTAGTGGTTCTAAGGGTCCTCATGTATTTTTGACTTTTACCTTTAGCCTTCTTCAAGTGCCCTGTGATCAAAACAAGTGGTTAAGGTGGTCCTTCAGCCCCACTCAAAGTACATCATCATAAATAGAGAGAATTACTAATGTTTTTATCTCACACTCCATGTGATACCAAGATCGGGTACTAGGTGTCTTAACCAAGGGTAGCTAAGCCTCGGAGAAGCTCACAAAGCCCACAGATCAAGGGTCGAAGTGCCTCACATGCCCAGACCCGGTCTAGGGCTTATAGTGATATCCTGGTAACAGACCAGGTGCCTTAGCCATAGGCTGCATAATTTCACCCAAGGTCGAATACTTGGTAATAGACCAAGCGCCTCCATTCTCCCAGAGAATGGCCCTCAACTCAAGGCTGAGTCCCTAGTCTCGGACTAGGTTAAATTCTTGGTAACTGACCAGGTGCCTCCATTCAAAGAATGGCCACTCAGCTCTAGGACAAGTCCCCCAGTGCTGGAACAGTCCCACATCCTGGTCCCTGACCAGATGTCTTCATTCAACAGAATGGTCACTCAGCTCTAGGCTGAGTCCCCCAGTGCTAGACTGGTTTCACATCCTGGTCCATGACCAAATGTCTTCATTCAACAGAATGGCTACTCAATTCAAGGTTGAGTCCCCTAGTGTTGGACTGGTTCCACATCTTTGTCCTGAACCAGATGTCTCCATTCTCCTTCGAGAATGGCTCTCGATGCTGCTTAGGAAAAATCAACACTCCCTCTCAACAAGAAAGGTATTCTCTGCCATGGCAAGCTTGTCACAAAAGTACACGAACTTTGTTGCTGTCAAAGGCTTGATCAAGATATCTACGATCTGTTCATTTGTATGAATGTACTGCAACTTCAGAGTACCTCTTTGTACTAGGTCTCTAATGAAATGATACTTCATTTCAATGTGTTTCGATCTGTCATGAAACACCGGGTTCTTTGAAAGCTTAATGCAACTTTGATTATCTCAATGGATGATTGTTGAATCAAGCTTTCCACCGAATAGATCAGATAGAAGTTTCTTGATCCAAACTGCTTCCTTGCAGGCATCACTTGCAACAATATACTCTGTCTCAGTTGTACTCTGAGCTATGGAACCCTGTTTCTAGCTGGACAAAGAGATCATTGTAGATCTCATACTGAAGCAGTAACCAGAGGTGCTTTTCCGGTCTACTGCACTGCCATCCCAATTTGAATCAGCATATCCTGCTAACAATACTCCACTACTGGAAGTATACCTGAGCCCATGAGTGATAGTACCTCGCACATATCTGAGTACATGTTTGACAGCTACCCAATGTATGTGCTTCGAATCGGACCTGAACTGACTCAGAGCATTCACTGTGTAGCAGATATTTGGTTTCGTGTGTACGAGATACATCAAGGATTCAATGAGCTGTCAATACGGAGTAGAATCCACATCTTGTGAACTGGTGGTTGAGTCTCGCAACTTTGTCAAGTTGGTAGTCATGGGCACGCTCATGGACTTGTAGTCCTGCATCCCAAATCTCTGCAAGATGTCCACTGCATACTTCCCTTGTGTCAGGAAGATCTTGCCTGGAATTTGCTAGACCTCTAGGCCAAGAAAATAATGCATCAAACCGTGATCCTTCATTTCAAATTCAGAGGTAAGCTCCCTCTTACATTGAGCTATCAGTTGTTCCTCACATGTAAGGAACAAGTGATCCACATATAGGACAAGGATCAAGATATGATTATGAACAACCTTAAAGTACAAGTTGGAGTTAGCTGTACTTTTGGAAAACCCCAAGCTGTGGATGAATCCATCCATCCTCGCATACCAGACTGTCGGAGCCTGTTTGAGCCCATACAAGGATTTCTTAAGTTTGCACACATGGGTCTTATTCCCATGAGTCACAAAGCCTTCAGGTTGTTCAATGTAGACTTCCTCATCAATCTTGCCATTGAGGAAGGTTGTTTTTACATTGTAATGTCCTCTTCCAATTAGGCCTTGAGGCCCAAAACTGCTAACCTATGTGATTCCTGTGGGTTCGAGCGGTTACTGACAGCTAGGGAATCAGCTAAGGACTGATGCCATCCATAGAAGATCTAGGGCATCATCATTAGGTCAAAAAGGGCCACCGGGGCCAAAGGCCACCTTCGTGCATGCCATCCAAGCATTATTTAATGATGCATGCACTCTTTAAGTCTCCATCTGCATGCATGCAAGTCAACGACAAATTAGAAGATAAAGTGACCTGATTAGGTCAAAGTTTAGGGTTTGCGCAGTTGAACGTTATAAATAGAGGATAAAGCGAAAGGAGACTTCACTTTGGATTATGATTATTTTGGGAGCTCTTGGATAGCAGCACAGCGTGCCGCACAGCAGTTGGGATTGGAGACGGAGTCTTCAGCTAACGGGATTTTGGTAGTGAAACATCTGTCCTAGTCTTATTCAGGGTAAGCCATAAAGGTTCACCACTTGTTCTTCATTCATTCATAACTTATCCAGTATATGGTATAGATCGTTGCAGGGACACCTGTGCAGCTGTAAGGGGCGGTTTTCAGCCAGAAAGCCCTAATCAGTTGTTGGGCCTTCAGATCTCAGGTTTACTCTGAAACTCAGGCACCATTCTCATCATCAGCGTCATACTCCGGTACCCGGTGATTATCAGATCCGTCCGTGCTCATTCGGAGCAGTTATCAGCAGTTTCGTGATCCCAGGGGCGTGAGCAGCTATCTCACCAGAGCAAGTCGCTATCCTGCCTAGAGGTCTCAGAAATCCCGCATGTACTAGGCATTCTCTCTGGCACGGGAAGGATATCAGTCCTGCAAATCGGCAGCTTCATCGGACACCTCCTTCATTGAAAGCGTCACCCTTTTCTGACTGGGGTTCTTGCTGCTGGGGGTTCACCGAAAGCAGAAGAGATCTGCCCATCTCCGATCCAGTTCTCGGTGCTTGCATACTTTCCCCGAAGCAGTCTAGCCGGCTTATCAGTGGTAAGTGTTCATTCTATCTCACAAACCCTAACCCTAATTTTTCCTATAAAATAGGGATTTTTGCATGGCAGTTTGCATGCCCAGTTGTATCAGCATATTTGCTTAGAAATAGAAAATATCGGGATTTGGGATATTACAGTGGTATCAGAGCTATTTTCTTGGCCAGCTGTGGGCTTAAGAAATGAAAAGTAGATGAATACAGAAGGAGATCCTTTTGTAACCTATAGGAGAAGGAAGAGTAGATACACAAAAGAATTTGAAGATATCCAACTAGAAGATACCAATTCAGACATGGAACAAACAGGTATACATTCGAACAGGGGAAAATGAACGGGAGAAGAAGAGGATCGGATGGAGTTTCGCAGCTTGGTCTCTGCATTGCAAGACTTAGCCAAAGGACAAAAAGATGTACTCAATG